>BRDA01044856.1:0-11611 GCA_036984385.1 Crenuchus spilurus
TCATGCAGAAGGAGCAGTGGCGGCCCTGGGCCTGCGCTCGCCCGCTTAAGCAGCTTATTCACACGCTGGAGGAAGAGGAGTGGACGATGAAGAAGAGGAGGAGAGCATAGCGCAGTACAGAGATCAGACTGCATACTAGTGTGGTGTGTGTTTACACAGAGGAGGGGTTAAGACTTTCAAAAGATACAGAATTAGCACAAAAAGATGCAAGACCTTTTTTTCCTGCATCATTTAGTACTTTAGAATAATCAGCTTCCTTTCAGAGCTCGTCAGACCACGTGGAAAAGGCAGTGTGACAGAAATGTAATATTATGATACTCAACAACATGTTTCATGATATTTAGTTTCTCTGAAGCTGGAGCAGGCACAGTGTACCACACCAATTTACTGCTCTTATTACAAAGTCCAGTTTTTATTTTGTTTCTTATAAACACAACAAGGAACAGCAGCTATAATGTGTTGTTGGTGAAATGCTGCTGTACAGTTTTAATGTGTAACTATATTAAATAATATAACGAGCAGTTATTTACACTCATGCTGACCTAAATGTGTGTTGGTGTAAATGGTCAAAGCTTTAGAAATACTAATGCTGGAATATTTATTATGATGTAAATGATTGTGGTAATAATGTTTCCCTGATATACGTGTGATAGAAGGGCAGAAGAAGAACAGACATAAGAATTGTGAAAGGCCTCTCTGCCCACTCGGCTGAGCCTCTCTGGCTGCAGTTACTAGGACGTCCCACTAGAGGCATCATGTTCACTGTGTGACTCCCACCTGAGAAAATAAGAAAAGCATCAATCCCCTCTGCCACTCCCTGCTTTTGTCATTAAAAGAAATCCAAATCCTGCTTATTTTACTCCCTCAGAGCTTGAGTGTGCAGATTTGTGTGTTTAGATACAGAGTATGTCTTAATTCATTAGTACCTGTTTATGTCTCTCTCTCTCTCTCTCTCCCCCTCTCAGAATCTCTCATTTTCCCTCTGTCTCTCTCTGCCTCTATATTTCTCTTTCTCTGTCATTCTCTATCTGTCTCTCTTCATCTCTTTCTGTCTCTGTCTCTTTTTTCCTTTTTCTCTCTGTCTTTCTTTATCTCTCTCTCTCTCACTCTTTCTGTTTCTCTCTCGTCCTCTTTGTCTCTTTCTTTTTGTCTCTTTCTCTCTCTCTCTATCTCTCTCTCTCATTCTCTCTCTCTTCCTCTCTCTCTCTCTCTTTCTTCCTCTCTGTCTCTTTTTTGTTTCTTTCTGTCTCTGTCTCTCTCTCTCTCATTCTCTTTCTCTCTCTCTCTTTCTCTTTCTCTCTCTCTCTCATTCTTCCTCTTTCTCTCTCTCTCTCTCTCTCTTTTTTTTTCACTTTTCTCTCATCACCTTTTCCATTGAAAGGAGCTCCCCTATCTCCACACCTGCACCATTCAACCCCCTCCCACACACACACCTCCTTCTCTCATCTTTAGTGTGAGCTGATCCTGAGGGATTGTGAGTCATGTGCCTGCAGTATCAGCTGATTGGCTGGGCTGTACATGATGTGCATTCGTACCCAAATTTCTTGATTCTGGTGTCATGGGTGCTCATTAGAGGCCAGGCCAAGGAACCACAAGCTGTATGTGACCACTGGCATTTCTTTCATTCACTTTTCTTGTATTCCTTGCTTTCCCCCTGTTCTCTCTCCTTTACTCTTGCTCGACAAGAAAATGAGATTAAGAGAAGTGCTTCACATTTGCCTTTAAGATGAAACGAATGCTCTGTGTGCCATTACTTGATCTATCTGAAACCTATTAAAGTGAAATGGGAATCCTAAAGAAAGAGATTTCCATAGAATGAGATTTCCTTCAGCCGAAAACACACATCAGTCTCACAATATTGCGTTGGTTTGTTTGATGGATGAACAAAGCTGCGTGAATCTAAGCCTGGTTAATGGGATTTTAATGGCACATAGTGCCATACATTAGATCCCATCATAAAGATCATGCCTTCTCTATCTACATGAAGGAATGCTTTTGTCATTTCTTGTGTCTCTGGGCTGCCTCTTATCGGGGGACAGAATGCATCTGTTTAAAAAATGCTGAGAGAAAGCTGTGCACTCAGGACAAACAGCTTTGATAAACCAGTCTGACATGCGAGATGTGATGTTGTGGATAATACGTCTTATACGTCATTCATGAAGCTGTACAGTATTTTAGCAAAATGGCTGTTTTTTAAAGCAAACAGTAGTCTTAATGCTAACCAGCAGATTGGGCATGAAAATTTGAGTGAGCCTCTCTGAAATTAGGTCAGAGGGAGGGAGAGCGAGAGGGCTGGCAGACGATGTTCGGAGGAGACGAGAGATCAGTCCTCTTTTTGGTAAATCACAGCAGTCATAGAGCCGCTCTAGGTGAGAGGCGGAGTCTTTGATCAGCCTCAGTGCTCCTGTGGAGTGTGTGTCTAGGCCAGGCCTGCCGTTCTGGGAGCACGAGGGAGAGAAGGACGGGCACATTTTTGAATCTGTTTGTGGGGTGTAGGTGAGAGTTTAGAGGCTGTTTGTTTATAGTGCCTGGAGGAAGCTGGGTGCATTCTCCTTCTGAGCACACACAGGTAGCGCCCGGCATTTATTTAACACTCCTCTGACAGATCAGCCCTTTCATGTCACTCCTCCAGCAGACAAAAGTTTAGATTGACGAGTAAAAGTTTACTGTGAGCCAACTTTGGCTCTTGTGCAAAATATGTTTGCAGTCTGTACACTCGTGAACCTGCCAGACTCAAAAATACATTAATCTTCAGAAATCGATGGCTTTTCAGCACAGAGAGAAATAGAGGCAGAGACATGATGAAAGGAAGAGAGATAGAGGGGAGAGGGAGACACTAAGAGGCAAAAACGAGGTAGAAGTGAGAGTGAGGGATGAAGAGACTGTCAGAAAGAAGGAAGAGACGGTAAGGGATGGAGAGAGAGACCGTGGGAGAAGGGGATGGAAAGAGGGATTGAGACAGACAGGGTGAGAGAGGCTAAGTGACTGAGATTAGGAGACAGTGAAAGAAAGAGACTAAAAGAGACAGAGACAGACTAAAAGAGACAGAGAGAGACAGAGACTAAAAGAGACAAAGACTAAAACAGAGAGAGACAGAGACTAAAAAAGACAGACTAAAAGAGACAGAGAGAGACAGAGGCTAAAAGAAACAGAAAGAGACTAAAAGAGACAGAGACTGAGACTAAAAGAGACAGAGAGAGACTGAGACTAAAAGAGACAGAGAGAGACAGAGACTAAAAGAGAGAGATACAGAGACTAAAAGATACAGAGACTAAAAGATACAGACTAAAAGAGACAGAGACTAAAAGATACAGACTAAAAGAGACAGAGACTAAAAGAGACAGAGAGAGACAGAGACTAAAAGAAACAGAAAGAGACTAAAAGAGACAGAGAGACAGACACTAAAAGAGACAGACTAAAAGAGACAGAGAGAGATTAAAAGAGACAGAGAGAGACTAAAAGAGACAGAGAGACAGAGACCAAAAAAGACAGAGACTAAAAGAGACAGAGACAGTGACTAAAAGAAACAGAAGGAGACTAAAACAGACAGACAGACAGACACTAAAAGAGACAGACTAAAAGAGACAGAGAGAGATTAAAAGAGACAGAGAGAGACTAAGAGAGACAGAGACTAAAAGAGACAGAGAGAGACTAAAAGAGACAAAGAGAGACTAAAAGAGAGAGACAGAGACTAAAAGAGACAGAGAGATACTAAAATAGACAGAGACTAAAATAGACAGAGAGAGAGATTAGGAGACTTGGCGATGAAAACAAACTGAGAGAGATACAGTACATTAGGAGACAGAATATGAGAACGAATGACAGAAAAAAGGGAGAAAGCAAGAGATTAGAAGGAGAGTGAGACTAAAATGAGACTGTGAGAAACAGGCAGAGATTAAGAGAGTAGGAGAGAGAAGGAGACAGGTGTGAGAGAGAGACTGAGTGTGAGTCTGAGACTAAAACAGACAGTAAGAGAGAGACTAAGTGAGATATTTTGAGACAGAGACTAAAATAGATATAGAGACAGACATTAGGGGACTTTGAGAAACTATGAGTGACAGATTAGGAGACAACATGAGAGAGAATGACAGAGACTTAAAGACAATACATGTGTGAGAGATTTTAAGAGTCAGAGACAGATTACAATGAGACAGAGTGTGAGAGAGAGGCAGATATTAGGAGATAGTTTGAGAGAGAGAGACAGACCAAGCGAGATAGAGTGAGGGAGGGGGAGTGAGAAGGAGACAGATGGGAAGAGAAGGAGAGTGAGAGTATGAAACAGAAGCTGAAGTGCTGGTCTCATCTGGAGCTTGATTATTAGTTCAGAAATCAATTAGGCTCTGCAGTCCTGTCTGCTGATGAATCAGATGTAATTAGCCTGTAGGTGTATCTCTCCTGTCCTGCTCTATCTCTGCATGCTTGTCAGATGCACATTTAGATGAGTTCCCTCGTGTTAGACTAATATAATTAAAGCTGAGAGAGTTAGCCATGTACGCTAGCTCGCTAATGACAGGTAGTTGAAGAACATGGCAGAGCCGTGAGGATGCTGATATTGCTTTTGATTACAGGAAGGGACGCTGGGTATTTTAACAGTAGTAAGTAACCTCACCCGGTGTTTCATTGCAGTGGATTTTAAGGATGTGCTCATGAGTTTAACATAATATGACAATCCATACAAAAAGCTTTGAATTGTCTGTATACAGCTGCTGTGTAAGCACTGCTGTTATGTATGGTAGTCTTAACCCTCTGGAGTCTGAGAGGGTTTTCAGACACTCTGAAGTAGTCTGACATGCCCTGACTTTTTTAAAAATTACACTCATCTAAAATATTTTTTTCCAAAGTGTTACACAGGCTTTTGTTCAGCACAAACTCAGCAACAACACTGTCAAAACAGTAAGAGTGTCATAAATCTACATTTTGATTAAATCTGCTCTAATCTCATGCTGATATATATACAAAGCCCATCTTCCGCAGCACAGTTTATCAACCACCATTACCCATTCCATACCAGCATGTGATATAGTGTGGCACAACAGCATTTCTGGGCTTTTTTTACTCTGTACATTAACTGGACACTTTATTAGGTACACATACTTTGTGGTTTCTATTTGTAGATGCACTTTTAGTAGCTTTAGCTCAGTTTTTTCCCCATGCACTTGTCTGTGTATATGCTTTAGCCCTTCAGGTCCTGACCAAAGGTCCACTGTGAGTTGGGTATTTTTGTTTTGCCAAGCCAAGCAGATTAAATGCAGTTGTTTTCAACACCTATATATGTGTGCAGCTTAGTGAGGAGCATTGGAAGCGTTCATGGGTGATGTGTGTGTGTGTGTGTGTGTGTGTGTGTGTGTGTAAGAAACAGAGAGAACAAGGATTTTAATGTTAATGCAGTTGGTCTCCAGGTGTTGAGACAGAGGATCACCTGTAGGATAAAGGACCACTAAGAAGGTGCACAGATGGGGCACAGCAGAGGGGGGTTTGGGTCTTACGTGGATGAAGGTGGGCTGAAAAGGTGGAGCCGGACTTTTAAGAAGTGTTTAAAATATCCCTGACACTGATGAACAGAGAATCTTATCTTTTGTGAGAGGGAGGTGTATATCAGAACTGTGTAACATTTTTTATATATATACAATAATTCATCAAAACTGAGCCATGTCACAGAAATCTTGTTACATTAACTTAAATTAAAGTGTAGCATCACCATTCATTGGAGCTCACACACTGAGAAAAACTAAAATCTAAAAAAAAATTCCTAACATTAGTCTGAAAACTTCTGAAGACCCTCTGGAGTTGGTGATTAAAGAAACTCCACAAAAACACTTATATAACTTTGCGAGATTTTATCCTAGAAACAAAACTTAACATGCACATGAAACCTTAAATTGACTACTTTTCAAATATATAGATTGAATCAGAATATTTTTAGATATTTGTGAGAGGAGCTTAAATAAGAAGAGACACAAGTCAACACTTGTCGGATGAGAGCGCATTTTTCAGCGCGAGTCAAACAGCTGCACATTTTGTGATCTCGTGTGATCTGTTTTTCATATGATAATGACATGGTAATTCCGGACATTCCATTGGTGGATTAGCGGCCATGGAATGTGTGAAAAAACCCATTTAATCTCTAAACAAAGCCTGTACTTGAATAAAAATCTCTCACCTTGAATGTTCACACCTATCTCATGAATATTCAATGTAGGTTTACTGGCTGAGTGAAAACTCACATTTCACTTCAGAAATAAAACGACATATAATTTCTAAAAACTGTAATGACCAGTGTGTTGCAAACACTTCTGTTTATTCAGTTCTGAGCTCAAAAGTCTTGGCTAGAAATGTTTAGAGTGTTTTTCACAATATATCAGCACATCTGAAAATAGGTTTTTGGAAAGTCTAAGTTTATAGTCTGAGATTTTTGACACTCTTACTGTTCTCACACTGTTGTTGCTGAGTTTGTGCTGAACAAAAGCCTGTGTAACACTTTGGGAAATAATAATTTTAGATGAGTGTAATTAGTAAAAAGTCACGGCATGTGTTGATTACATCAGAGTGTCTGAAATACCATCAGACTCCAGAGGGTTAATGGAAGAAATTCAGATTATCTTCTCAGCAGTAGGTGAGGCTGTATGGACTGTGCTGTCTACCTTCACTTAATGAGGGTCTTTAACACACAGCAGAACAAAAATGGGACAGAAAATGAAACTGCCTGATGCTTTGAAATATAATAAGAGTATTTTGATCTATGAACAGCTTGTGTTGGTTGCATCCACAGACAGTTGTTTCAGACATAATCCCACTGCTGCTCCTGCTTCATTTACTTTACACAAGCCACTTGGGTTCACTTCTGAATTCATAAGACAACATTGCATGTATGTAGACCTGCACTGGTTTCTGTTACTGTGTTTTCTGCTGTAGTGCCAGAGTGGATGATTTAACATGGGTATGTAACAATAGATTCACTGTATTTGTTAATAAGGTAGCTTATATTTGGCTTTTTAAAAGGAAAATAAATGAAACATTGTTATAAAATTCTCAGTATTGATGTGTGTGGATGGTGTGTGTGTGTGTGTGTGTGTGTGTCTCAGTGGCGGTCTGCTCTGTTCTGGCTCTGTGTTATGTCCCCCTGTGGTGTGTATTGTTTAGGCAGGCCTAAGTAGGGATTAGTGGTGTGTTGATGTGTTCTGTCAGAGCTCTCAGCGTGTGTGTGGGTGTGTGTGTGTGTGTGTGTGTGTGTGTGTGTGTGTGTGTGTGTGTTCTGACCCTGCATGAGGGCCTTACTGACTGATACAGCGTACTTAGAGATTAACAGGGTGGAGTTTCTCACCCTTTTTAAATTGTATGCATTTGTGTTCATATCTTCATAAGAACTTGCTGTACACAGATCAGCCACATCACTCACAGATGTAATAGATGGGCAGGAGCATCTCAGAAGTAACAAGGTGCTCCCGATCATCAGTGCCTCCAAAATCCTCAGATCTCAGTTTGATCGAGTATCTGTGGGATGTGCTGGAATCATCTCACAGCTTAGGGTCTCAAAGGATATGTTGATAAGTCTTGGTTCCAGTTATCACAGCTCACCTTCATAAGGCTTGTAGAGTCTGGATAGGTCAGAGCTGCTTTGGCAGCTCACCAAAGACCAGAGCATCTGAGGAATGTGCTAGAACATCTGCCTCCACATGACATCCTGTAGAACTGCGGTCTTAATGCCAGATACCACAGGACACTTTCAGAAGTCTTGCAGAGTCCATAACTTTGTGTTTTGAAGCTATTTTGCTGGCAGTATTATAGTATCCATATTACCAAAATTGCTTCAATGTTATGGCTGATTACTGTATATATAATACTAGACTTAAGCAAAATACACGAGAGGGAGCTATAACGTGAGAGATTTGCACCGGTGTGCTGTCGTAGGCACAAAGTCGCAGGCCAAGTAGTGAAGATCAGTACAACAGCCGGTATCTCACATTATAGCACTACTCTTGAGTGTATGAATGTGATTATACCACAGTTCTGTTATCACTCTTGATTGTTTGATTTTAAGATGAAGAGGACAGAAAAATTGATTTAACAACATTCTGTGAGATACAATAGTTCCTCTATCAGACACTCCACTCCAACATCATCATCAGACTGTGTACATCAGTCATAATAGTCCAGGAACATCATTTCCTCAATAACTGTTTATTATACAGACAATAAACACAAACATCTGTCTTTTCAGTGTAGTCTCTTGGCGAGATGCTGAGGTTGTTAGGTTATGTGTATGTGGCGGAGTAATACTTAAAGAGCTTTGGTCAGAGCACCGTTAGTGTGATATATCAGCCCTTCTAGAACGTCTCTCTACCAATCAGATTGTGGGGTCCAAAATAACTGTGTGTAACTACACATAAACTTTAGTCTCAGTAACATTCAGTGGCACATCAAAATAAAAAGAATATAGTGAAAGGTTTATTGTTATTTTAATTCAAATGAACTGCCACATTCAAGCCTGTCAATCCTTTTTGTTGTTTTAATGTTGATTATGACTTATAGCTCATTAAAATCAGAAATCCAGAATCTCACATTATTAGAATTATTTCAGTTTTAGTAAATTACTATTCAAACAGTGTCAACATTACAGCAAATACAGGACTGAAATATGTCACGTCACATGTGATGAATATAAACTATGACTCAGTTTACGAGTTTGACTCAGTTTTAAGAATTCAATTATGAACACAAATAAAATTTTTCACAATATTCTAATTCTCTGTAGATGCAAATAGTACAAACAATTGCAAAATAAACTCTGTGTCACAAATCTACAGTCATCTTTTCTCTCTCTCTCTCTCTCTCTCTCTCTCTCTCTCACTCACTCACTCACTCACTCACTCACTCGCTCACACACACACACACACACACACACACACACACACACACACACACACACACACACACACACACACAAGGCTGGGGGAAATGCTTTTATTGAATATGTCTTTTATATAAGCATGATGACAGTGTCTGAGCCAGGGCAAAGATACATCTCTCTCTTTTTCTCTCTTCAACCTGAGTTTAGTTCCTTCTCTGCAGTTGATATATTTTTTATACAGTATTGTCTCCACCCACCGTTTTCCTGATGGATGATTAGATGAATGTCTTTTGCAGGCAAGGAAATAAAAAATGTGCTGTGAATGAGGCCATCATCAGTGATCTGTCACAAACCTCCCTGCTCCAGCTC
This sequence comes from Crenuchus spilurus, assembly GCA_036984385.1. Taxonomy (NCBI): domain Eukaryota; kingdom Metazoa; phylum Chordata; class Actinopteri; order Characiformes; family Crenuchidae; genus Crenuchus; species Crenuchus spilurus. Next base: position 9,218 of record BRDA01044856.1, read on the forward strand.
CCTCCATATTTTCTATCCTTCTGTCTGTCTGTCTGTCTGTCTGTCTGTCTGTCTGTCTGTCTGTGTCTGTCTGTCTCCGTCTGTATTATATTTGTACATCCATCTTATCCATCCATCTGTCTATCTATATATCTATCTTTGTTCCTGTCTGTCTGTCTATCCATCTGTCTGTCTGTACATCTGTCTGTCTGCCTGTCTATCCATCCACCCATCCTTCCATCTCTTTCTGCACTGATTTGCAGTTTTTTTCTTTCCTTGTTTTTGGATACAGGTGTTGTTCTTTGTTTATCACAGAGCACTCTGTTTTTCCTCTCTCTATGCCTTTCTTTTTTGGGAATGTCGGGCGGAGATGGAAAGATAAGGGGGAGAGATATGCCGAGACACAGCCTTGGCTGGGCTTCATCTCTTGTGGTTTTCCGTGCGATTGCAGGAGGCAGCTGGAGATATGATAGGCTCTCAGCAGAGCTGCTTTAGAGCACAGCACACACCTAAATCAAAGCCCACAGATAAGATCTGGAATGTTCCGCATGGCTGCCCTTAGAACACAACTTTTCACTTACAGTTCACCTTAAGATTCCATGAATTTTTATTTTCATGTTTTTTTCCCACTTTCTTTTGCATTCGGAAGGTTTTCTTTGATTCCCTGTGAACCAGGTGTGCACCTGCAAAAGTGCTTGGAATAGCTGAAGGAGGGAATTTGAAAATAATGTTCACATCATTAAATATCGAGCGAGCACACACACACACACACACACACACACACACACACACACACACTGTGTTGACTCCTTAAAGTCTGTAAAGTCTCGTATTTTGTCTTCCACTTCAGTTTCTGACTCTACCTACATGACCTACATATTTTGTCGTGCTAAACATAAGGATGCCAAAGCAGTGAGTCACCTAGAAACTCATATTGCTTTTTTTTTGTGTAATTCCTTAACATTAGGCCTTGTAAGCAGCCTGGAAGAGGTCAATACATACACACATCTTTTACTGTAGTTACCAGAGGTGTTAAGTAACGAAGTACAAATACTTCGTTACTATACTTAAGTACAAATTTTGGTTATTTATACTTTACTGAGTAATTATTTTCAGACGACTTTTTACTTCTACTTACTTACATTTTCATGTAATTATCAATACTTTCTACTCCTTACATTTTAAAAACAGCCTCGTTATTTCTACGTATTTCATTTTGGTTTGTCATCATTCACAAAAACTGGCCATCCAGAAAGAGTGAATTTGATTGTGGTTGGATGATACCTATAAACATATACCATTCTGATACCCTATTGGTACCTGCACATCACGTGTCTCATCACTCTCCCGTAAGCTCAGTACTACAGATATATGGTCCGCTAATATATTTGAAATGACTATAACGGCTTTTGAGGGCCTTTCCCTCAACGCAGTGCTATAAGGCATCACTTGAAGTTTCTAACTCGTGCTTGCGGATCCAAAATCCTCCAAAAGCAACAGAAAGAGACGAAGTGTAGTCCTCAAACACGTTTATTCTGTCTTGTTTTTCAAACAAGTCCGTTTGTATTGTTTTTAGCAGGATAACAAAGGAATTAAAAAAAATGTTGCTTAGCATAACAGACTACGGTAAAAAAAAATTGCTACCTTAAAATACTGGCCTGATCTCCTCAGGGAAACCTAATGGAGTACAGAGTAAGTTTGCAATCAGGGAAAGCAATCAATTGCCAGAAAAATAAAGAATTTACTCTAAATACTAAAATAATGCTCCTAAATAACCCAGAATAACATAAAACACAAAATAGCAACATAACTGCTATTAAATATACATTTAGTGCAAAATGGCTTTTACATTACTAAAATGTATTAATTTTCAAGGGGCATATATGTAGCTGAAACAGGTAGCCAGTCATGTCATGTCATACGCTGTCATCGCTTCGCGAATGTAGGCTGTACAGACGAGTCACTTCTCTCCAATGCCATCTGCCTCTGGTTGCTTGTAGCAGGCTAGCAGCTGATAATCCAGTCCATGTCTTGATGTTATCCATCCAGGTTATTCTTGGTCTTCCACGTCTTCGGACTCCCTCCACAAGTCCAGTCATTACACTTCCTTCAATGCTGTCATGTGCATGCCTCATCACATGACCGAAGTAACGTAGCTTGCGGGATTTAACGTGCATCAGTAACTCCTTTTGAGTTCTAGCATCTCATAGACTTGCTCAGTGGTCATCATCTTCATCCATGAGATCTTCAGCAACTTCCTGATGCACTTGTTCTTTGTTGTCTTTCTTCAGTGTCCAGGCTTCACATCCATATGTAGCTTCTGGCCAGACCAAGGCTTTCATCAGTCTTAGTTTGGTGTTGGTGCTAATTGACATGCTTTTCCACATCTTTGTCAATTTGACCATCACCAACATG
>BRDA01044857.1:1869-13565 GCA_036984385.1 Crenuchus spilurus
TATGAGTCTAATTCTCATTACTGGAGGGCTTAATCTGAGTATGCTGCTCCTTATTGGAGGGCTTAATCTGAGTATACTGCTCCTTATTGGAGGGCTTAATCTGAGTATACTGCTCCTTATTGGAGGGCTTAATCTGAGTATACTGCTCCTTACTGGAGGGCTTAATCTGAGTATGCTGCTCATTACTGGGCACAGCATGGCTTAATCTGAGTATGCTGCTCATTATTGGAGGGCTTAATCTGAGTATGCTGCTCATTATTGGAGGGCTTAATCTGAGTAGACTGCTCATTATTAGAGGGCTTAATCTGAGTATGCCTCTCATTATTGGAGGGCTTAATCTGAGTATGCTGCTCATTATTGGAGGGCTTAATCTGAGTATGCTCCTCATTACTGGAGGGCTTAATCTGAGTATGCTGCTCATTATTGGAGGGCTTAATCTGAGTATGCTCCTCATTACACGAGGGCTTAATCTGAGTATGCTTCTCATTATTTGAGGGCTTAATCTGAGTATGCTCCTCATTATTAGAGGGCTTAATCTGAGTATGCTGCTCATTATTGGAGGGCTTAATTTGAATATGCTGCTCATTACTGGAGGTCTGTATTACTCTGATTATCAAGAAAATGTTAGTCAGTGTGTTCTCTCATTGTCCACTGTGTTAGATATGCCTACCTTGTTTGTCTATGCTGCAGATGTTGCAAATCCACTACGTGTCACTGCCACCCAAGTAATACCTGCTCTGTTATGGTCCTGCGGGATTTCTGACCATTAAAGTGTAAGAACCAGGAACCATTATTTCCTGATTGCTTAATATTAGAGATTGTTTACAACTGAACATGAATGCCTTGAATACCGAATGTTCTGAATGAGTGTTCATGATTAGTTACTTGTCAATTGAATAGAGCCCCTGGTAGCAGTGTGCTACTTTTAAGGTAGAGACATGTTACACCTTGTGTTTCTGGTGATGCTAGGCTTTCAATATCATTTTGATTGCCTTCAGCATGCTTCACATGTCTCCTTAGAATATTCAGCATATGTGCACTTGCTGACTGTTCTTGAGCTTTCTGTAAGTGTTATTTGCTGGGGAGATTGTGATGCAGTGCCCATCTGTAGTTGGCATGTATGTCTGTATGCATTATTAGTTTGTGAGAGAGAGAGAGAGAGAGGGAGAGAGAGAGAGAGAGATTATATTTAAAAGATGCCAGCTTTGCTCTGTGTTTGTCTATCGATTGTGTTTTCTCTGTGTAGGTAGTCTGCTCTCTCAGCTGCTACAGGTAGATTGACTATCCCCTTAAATCTTTACTCAGACTGCCATCACTACCTACACAGATCAATAACACAGATGAGTACACACTGCAAATGTGTACTCACAAACAGAGTCCATCTCACACACTCCACGGTCCAAACACATGCATTAATATTATGTTGCAAACACTCACATATATAGACAAACATGACTGATGATGGTGGGTAAGAGGAATAGAGGCAAAAATGGGGCAGACATATACAATCTGTTCAGTTGTACAACCTGCCTGTATGTGGTTATGCTGTACAAGAATTAGGCTTCATTAGGCTTCATTTTGTCACATTTAATCATGAGCCCATTTAGAAAGTAAATTAGCAATAGTCTTGAGGACAAAACAGGAACAGTTTGAATTGTCATTAGTAGACCTACTTTGCACAGATTTGAATTTGGAAGTGCAATAAAAACTGCTGTCAGAGCGGAGAATGCCATCACAGCCCACTACACCAGCTTTCACATTTTTTCAGTTTAACATGGTTGTAGTCACATTAATTAGCCTCCTTCTTTCCACATTAGCCATCTTGTCGTGGGTTAATTGCCCTCAACGTTAATTAATATAATAAAAAAAGCTAACTGTAAGCTTTTCACTGATCAGTTTTTGAAATGTTTGGCCATTTGCATTATTTGGACAGGAGAGTAATTATATTGTCCTTTGGCTAATTTTACAATTTTGTTTCATGTTTTAGTTTAAGTGATTTTTTTTGTTTAAGTTAATAAAATCTATACACAGAGCTTTTACACTCCTGTAAGTTTTATAGTAAATCAGTAGCAGCACAGCTACCAGAGATTGCACAGTGGTCTTACTATACATTAAATGTGCAAAATGACACATTACTGTAATCCAGATATGCACATTGATATTGTACTGTAGCTCAGAAATTAGTTCATTTACTAGTTGTACAGTTTTTATAAGTTTTGTTTGTTTTATGCAGTTTAATATTCTTTACTACAGTTCTACATTGTAACATAAATTCAGAATTTCATTTAATTGGAGCTAGTTAAAGCTGATAGCAAGCTGATGTTGCCAAACATATCTTTAAGATTGGACTTATATGTTAAAACAGTAAAACTTGTGAAAGAAACTGCAGTAATAGAAACACACCTTCTTATTCATTGTTTTTATTTACTTTCATCTACATTGTAAATAAACACTGAAGTCATCCAGACTGTGAGTGAACACATAATGAATCATGTAGTAAACTTAAAAGTGTTAAACAAACCAAAACATGTTTTATATTTTACTTCAAAGTAGACACACAACTGATGTCTCAAACACATTAAAAGGCAAGAAATGCAAGTCATGAACTCTTGACAAGACACAGCTGTTAACTGAAAGCCATTCCAGGTGACTACCTCATAAAGCTGACTGAGAAAATGCCAAGAAAGCTGCATCTAAGCAAGAGGCGCCTACTGTGAAGAATGTAACATATAAACATATTCTGGTTTGTTTACTTGTTTGTTTACTAAATAATTACATATGTATTTATTCATAGTTTGGATTACTTTGGTACTAATCTACAGTGCAGAACATTTTAAATAATGAAAAACCACTGAATGTCCAGAAGCTGTGTCCAAACTTTTGACTGGGAACTAACAGAACTGCAAGGAATGCTGGGATGACTACATAAATTAGCAGATGCTGTGAAAATAACAGCTAAATACTGTAGCATTCTACATATAAAAATTTAACTTTTATCTCCCAGAATGCACTGTGATTAAATGCATTCTATTGTACAGTTATACATAAAATGTATATTGTGAAAAAATTCATTTGTGTGCATAATTCCATTCAAAAAGGCAAATTGTCAAACATTTTATATCAATTACATGTTAAGTAACATATTTAAAACTTTTTAGTTTTAATACTTATCTATGACTTCTAGCTCATGAGTTGACTGGCACAGCATGATCAGCAAACCATTTGGTAGTGGTCCTTCGGGGAAGTGCATATTCTGCTGGAAAAGGAAATCAGCATGACATCCCAAACCTTCACAGACTGCAGAGGCTGCACACTGGACTTCAGACCTCGTGGATTATGTGTCTCTACACTCCAGACTCTTCCAGACTCTAGGAGCTTGATTTACAAATGACATTTGTAAATCTTTAGAGGACTTTGAAGCACTGAACAACAGTCCATTTTTATTCCTTTTAGGTCAGGTGAGACACTTCTGGCGTTGTCTCCGCTTCAGGAATGACTTATTAGAAATATGTAATATGTATAGTAATTTACTGAAACTCTACATACACATATACACATTACACTTATAGAGCCTTTCTAGACACCCAAGGATGCTTTACAATCAACACACCTCATATACACACACTCCGGTGAGAAGCGGCACTCTCAACTGGAAGCGACCGTCCACCTGGAGGACTGCATCGAGCATTAGGGGCATCACCCAGGACAAAGTGCCAACCATATCTGGGTAACATTCATTCATTCATACACACCAGGGTAATTTTAGAGTATCCAATCCACCTGATATCCATGTTTTTGGACTGTGGGAGGAAACCGGAGTCCCCGGAGGAAACCCACACAGACACGGGGAGAACATGGAAACTCCGCTCAGATGTGGACTCGAACCCAAGACCTCAGCGCTGAGAGGTGAACGTGCTAACCACTAAGGCACCGTGCCACCCCTGAATGGTTTTTGATTTGTATGAGCTATAAGCCAGACTGATCAACATATAAATGCACTCTGCTGTAAGTGTTTGATGTATAAACTCTATAAATACAGTAGATTATTGTAGGATTTCCACTCTACATTTGCAGCTGTTTTTATCATTGTACCATTGGGCTGAAAAAGCTGCATTTTGTCACATTTTAAATCACAATGTTTCATTTATCAACACAGCCAAAGCCTCTCATGTTGTGTAGTGAGTCTTGTTTTCTTCTTCTGAAATTTGATTTGAAATGTCATGTTGCTTAAAAGTCTGCGTGTCTCTAATTTTCTTTAAAAATCCTCAGAATTTTGCGGAGAAATAGCATCTAATCCCTTTGCACTACAATCAGTGACATGGATATATGAGAGCTCAGTTTAAAAGGGCAGTTTTTCAGTGAGTTGCAGACAGTTGTCATAGCCCTGGGCATGACTTGTCCCTGCAATACTGAAATAATGTCATAGAGCTTACAGTTGCCATGGACTGATGGAATTGATTAATCACTATGATTTTTTTCACACTCAGGTTTTCATACTTATTTTCATTACTCAAGTGTACAAAACGATCAAAAATGTGTAATTACTTTGCATTACATGTTTTTGTAGTTGCAGTCATAATAAATAAAAAGGATGGTTAAATCATTTTCAAGCAAAACTCAGTTAAAATCACAGCACAAAGTTACTTCCTTTCTTACTAGTTTTTCTAATTACATGTTTATGCTTAAAATCAGTTACAATTGACCTTCTTCAATTAGTTGGTCATTGAATAGTGGTCCTCCACAATTGGCAGAATATAACTCTATTAAAAAATAATGTTTATTAAAATAAGAATACATTCCTGTCACATGCTTCTAGACATGCTTCAATGAGTACATGCTCAAAACAGGTTGTAGAATTATTTAATATCAGAGCAATAAAAATGTTTATGTATACAGGCCCTGATCATAAAATTAGAAAAAGTTGATTTATTTCAGTAATTCAAAAAGTGAGACTTTTATATTCATTCATTACACACAGACTGATATATTTGAAATGTTAATTTCTTTTAATTTTGATGATTATAACTACAACTAATGAAAATCCCTAATTCAGTATCTCAGAAAATTTGAATATTTCTTAAGACCAATACAAAAAAAGTTGGCCAACTGAAAAGTATGAACATGAAAAGTATGAGCATGTACAGCACTCAGTATTTAGTTGGGGCTCCTTTGACCTGGATTACTGCAGCAATGCCCTATAGAGGGTATCAATGATGGTCTTCTGGCCAGTTGTTATGTCTGCAGTTTTTCCCATATTGAACTGAACTGAGACAATTGAACCAAACTGAAGCAATTTAATGACACCTGGGGAAACCTGTGCAGGTGCTTTGAGTTTAGTAGATGATTAGTGTGTCACACTCAGTTTAAAACATTCATGACCTGCAAAATTTGGGCTGATTTCTTTACAGTATTCTAATGTTTTTTAAATCCTGTTTTCGTGGGTTTTATGAGCTGGAAGCCCAAATTATGTGGAAATAAACAAATAAATACTTGAACTCGTTTAAACTGTTGGCCCTGAATCTATAATCTATGAAAGTTTAACTTTTTGAATGGAATTATGGAAATTAATAAACTTTTCCATGATATTCTAATTTTTTGGAATGGGTCTGTGTATATGTATGTATGAGATAGATAGATAGATAGATAGATAGATAGATAGATAGATAGATAGATAGATAGATAGATAGATAGATAGATAGATGAGAAAAAGTAATTGCCCTCTTAAAAAGTTATTTTGTTTTTGCACATTTTTCACACTTAAATGTTTCAGATTATCACACAAATATAACCTGAGTGAATACAAAATGAATTCTTCAATGATGATTTTATTTATTAAGGGAAAAAACTATCCAATCCAGCCTGGTGCTATGTGAAACAGTAATTGTCCCCTAAACTGGTTGTGCCACCCTTGCAAAACTGGCAATGAGTCTTTCACATGTCTGGGAATTAATTTTAGCCCACTCTTCTTTGCAGAATTGTTTTAATTCAGTCACATTAGAGGGTTTTACAGCATGAACAGCTTGTTTAAGGTGATTCCAGTGTCCCATTTGGACTTTGACTAGGAATTAATTTTGCATACTGGGCCAGGTTGGTTTGGATAACTTTTTTCCTTTAATAAATCATTATTTAAATCATTATTTCGTTTTTACTCAAGTTATCTTTGTCTGATATTCACATTTATTTGATAATCTGAAACATTTAAGTGTGACAAATGTGCAAAAGCAGCACTGTATAATAGCTAGGCAGAGCCTCCACCCTGTGCCAGTTGGATGGATGAGCTTCAGCCAGAGTCCTATCAGTTGGGTCTCTCTCTCTCTCTCTCTCTCTCTCTCTCTCTCTCTCTCTCTCTTTATCTCTCTCATCACCTATAACCTGCTGGTTTTGTCAAAGCTGCTGAGTTTCCGCCCACATCCGCCTCTCCCTCATTCTCTGCTTGGTCCTTTGCACTTCTGCTTCTGTCCCAGTTTTACAGGGTGGGGTACATCAACCAGGGAAAAGAGTGGACAAGGCAGAGGAGGCTTTTTTCCTGGGTAGAAAAAGGGTTGGAGAGCAGCTCCCTGATAAAGTCAACAGCTCCTCCTGCTGCTCCAGAGAATGACCCGGTGTCAGCGTTTTCAGTGAATAGAATATGTAGTTGGACCTGTATCAAATGAGCCTTGGAGGCGTGCGCTCAAAAGGGCAAGCAGAATCAGAACTGGGATGTAGAGATGCTAATAACGGGATCCCCACCACTTTTTCCCCACTTCTCTTTTCTTCATGGGAGAGCTAGCCACCACCTCACGCCTCATTTCAATAAATTATTTGTTCTTGTTTTGACTTTTAGTCTAACTGTTTGTAATGAATAAGCTGTGCATTACTTGAGGCATTACTATGAGGACTTTCCCCAATACTCCCAATACCCCACTCTTAAAATAGATGGTTCTTCAAAGGTTCTTTAGTAAAGAAAATGGTTATACATAGAACCATGAACATTCAAAAAAACCAAAGGGTTCTTTCCATGGTGAAAGGGTTCTTCAGATTGATGAGGAATATGTTGTAGGTGGTTCTACACAGAACTTTTTTGAAAAGGGTTCTGCTGTCATTACAATATCAAACTTGTAATAATAGAGGAACCCTTTTGAGGGATATAACCATTTTCTTTATTAAAGAACCCTTGAAGTTTAAGAGTGTATAACCTAAAAAATGAAACATTTTAAATGGAAACTGCTCATCTGAGTTAGCAGTTCCTTGAGCCTGCAACCTGCAAAAAATAGCCCAAAGCATTAACTACCACCATATTTGGTATCAAAAAGGATAGTTTTACAAGAAAAAAACACCTCTTATCTACAGCCAGTCCTGCCAATGCCTGATGCAAAGACTTTATTTTGCTTTTATATGTGACTACAACACCTGCTATGACCAGATGTATGATTTTGTTGGTTGCTTTCAGAAAGGATTTGTACAGCATTTTAAAACTGCCGGCTGTTTGGAAATGGTACACACTGCCTGAGTGTGCAGTTATTGGATGGTGTTAAATTCTACATTGAGTGAGGGCCTTTAAACTACTTAACTAAGGTCTAGTTGTGCTTTAAGCAGGTTGGGGAGATGTTGTGGTTGTGTATTTTAATGGAAATGACTGGGTTCATATTTGTGGCAATTGAGTTCTAGTGGTTTGTTAGAAACAGCTTTGCAGCTACAGTTCTAAACTAAATAAGCTGAACTTAGACTGCAAACATGACTTGTCTGATCAGCTACATCTGGAGTTTTTTTATGAGGACCATTCCTATAAATCTATAAAATAATTCTTACACAGCCTAAGAGGTACAGTTGCTATCAAATGAAAAGCATGTGTCTAATTGACATGTTTAAGATATATTTATTAAACACTATTCAAGTCATATTTATGTATATAACACATTTTACAACTGTTTTTGTCACAAAGCAGCTTTACAGAGTTAATAATAACAAAACAAAAAGCCGCAGTGAGCAAGCCAACACAGTAGTGGCAAGACTCCATCAGAGCTGGAGGAAGGAACCTTTGGAGGAACCAGACTCACACGGATATGCACATACTCCTCTGGTCAAATATATAATATAAAGTTATTGATAGACAGTCATCATACAATCCTGTGATGTTGTTGTAGTGTTCAGGTCCAGTGATATTGTGACAGAATGTACAGTACAGAACAGTACAGTAGACTGTAGTTTACTCTTTATTTATCTTAACTTTCCTCTCACTACTGTGGTGCTTTACTATGTGCAATATCCCAACTCATCATCATTTTTTGTGCAATTTGGGTATGTGCAATATTTCCCCATTTATTTACTATCTATCTGCTATTTATTCACTAACAATCCTTGTGAAATTGTACTGGTCACAACATACACTTAAGGGGAAACCACTTTTCCTCTGATCTCAGCTTCATGAGACTAGATTATATATCTTTAGTTTTTTAGTATTTTTTTTTATTTTCCATTTTCTGTAATTTATATATATTTAGGGGGGCAGCCATGGCCTAGTGGTAAGGATCTGGTCTTGTGACCAGAAGGTCGCCGGTTCGATCCACAGACAGGACATGACTGAAGTGCCCTTGAGCAAGGCACCTAACCCCCTAACTGCTCCCCGGGCGCCGGTGGATAAGGGCTGCCCACCGCTTCAGGCACAAATTCTCACAGCCTAGTGTGTTCACTAGTGTGTGTGTGTGTGTGTGTGTGTGTGTGTTTCACTGCATGAATGGGTTAAATGTGGAAGTCAAATTCCGTTGTGTGAAAAATCACATTGGCTAAATTGGTTGATCTTAATCTTATGTATATAATCTTATATATATATATCTGACATGTTTCCTCTGTCTTTTTCTTGTGCTGCTGTAACATTAAAAATTTCCCCGCTGTGGGATTAATAAAGGATTATCTTATCTCTTATCTTATCTCTTAATATAAATGGTACCAGGAATTAGTCCATATAAACTTGAATGTAGTTAGTAGTATAGGGCATCTGCAGCAGGTCATAGTAGTTGATGGTGAACAGCTGGTCTAACGCAGGCAGTAATGCATTGTGCAGAAATCTCAGCAGTCAGGAGTTTCAATAGTCAATCTTACATCAGTGCTAGGCCAGACCAGACCGGTGTGCAATCACTCACTCGGAAGAAGATGGAGATGAAAATTGTTCTAATGTATATGGTTTCAAAGAGTTTAAACAAACAAACAAAACAATTTAAACAAACAGTTTTAATGTAAATAATGTACTGTAAACTTCACACTGTCAAGGGTATCAGCAGTCATTACAGGGAGTAACACAGTGGTCAACAGAGGATGCTGTGGGGTCCAGGAGAAGACAAATTCCCACTGTACAAGCTAAAATAGGACAGAGTTCATACAGAATTAACACTTGAAATTATGACCCATAGTTTTAATAAGGAGCTAAAAACATTTGTTTGCCATTACATGCAAATAATACACTGGCCATCAATTGTGCATCCCTACTATTTAATGTGATATAATGAGAGGAATGACAATAGAAGGATGGCTAAATTACAGTTAAATATTAAATATAACTTTTATTTATAAATGAGTTAATCACGTTATTGATTGGCTGGTTAATACATAGCAGCTCTGCTATGTGTAAGTGACTAAATTGTAATTATGATATTAAAGATATAATCTAATGGATTTGTTGAATTACAGATGGAATGATTCATTGTTTCCTTTCTACAGTTGTTTCCTGTCCCTTTTGTTGGTTGCTGCTGTGGTTTGGAAAATAAAGCAGACATGCTGGGCATGAAGGAGGAGGGAGGTAAGTCCTGTAATAGGCTGAGCAGTAGTAGTTCATTAGAATGAATTGAGGAAAAAGTGATGCACAGATTCCTGAAGTAATGGTAGACCACACATAATAACTTAAAAATGTAACTGAATTGTATTTTTATATCAATATTTAATTTTGAAAAATCATTATATGAATACCTGCGAATAATGTTAATCAGTGCTCACATTGTATTAGTTTAAAAAAATATTTTCAGTCTTTTGCATTTGCAGGGTTCCATGTTAACTTTTCCTCCACACAGTGCTGAGCAGCATTTACACTGCTCCAAATAATTGTTAATTTTTTTTTTTACAGTCTGTGTATCATGAAGTGTTTTTAAAAACAAGCAATGTCTTAGTTAAGAATAAATTAGTGGTCATAAAAATGTAAAAAAAAATCTTAATGAATGTTTCCTTGTAAAAGACTTCTAGTTCTGTGAGATTTTTACATTTATAGTGTTTATAAAGCTGTGGAATGTATTTCACCTGACCTTTTCTAGTGATGATTGTGAATAAGTCACAAGTCCTAACAAATTAACAAGTCTGAGACCTCGGTAATCATTATCAAAGCTCAAATCTCTTCTGGTGCCCAAAGTTTTTTCACTCTAAAATTGTACAAAATACACTTTTCTGGCTTAAAATCTTTATGCCTTTCAGAGATCAGTTCACTACTTTACTTACTTACTTCTACTTACCTATGTCAGAACAGAACTGTTGAACAGAATGGCCCATCATTTTGCATGCCATTGTATAATAACAGAAAAAAATCTCTTAACAGCTGAAAATCCAGTTTGGATCACCTGCTAAAATTAAGCTTTAGGCCACACCCACTTAGGGTGAAATGTGAACATGGAAACAAATGTAGATATTTGCAGCACTAAACAGATACAGTGTTTTTCTTACTAATCAGATATATTTACACATATATATATATATATATATTTTATTTATTTATTTTTTTTTTTATTTTCTTAGGAACCTAAAATTTGCACAGAACATACACCTACACACACACACACACACACACACACACACACACACACACACACACACACACTATGGTGGTCCAGGGTATGCCTGAACTTAAAATATGATTTTTTCTTTCCTCCTTTAAAGTTAATATGTAAAAATAAAAATATAATTTTTTTATTAGTATAAGTTGATATTTGAGGTTCTGCTCAATCACATGGAATCAGATTTATAGTAAATGTAACTTTTACTAACAGAAGGTCAGTGACTGTAAACACTGCTGCTTAGTTTTGTTAGTTTACTTACTGTAACCTCAACATTTACTGACTTTCTCTGTTTTTATGCTTTAATATTAAATATTCATTACATCACATGTTGAATTACAGAACAAGTGTCTGTGATGCTGTTGATGACTCACAGTCAGTCATATTGAGCATCACAGCTCTACTCAACAGTTTAGTTGGTAATAAAATGGTTTGTTGTTGGTTTCTGTACTTTTTGTTATGATGTCTGTATAAACTGGTCGTTATCACTTATATGAGAAGCTACATTGAGCCTAAATACCCTATTTTCAACATTTTTCACCACATTGATAATTCCAGTGCTGGATTAAAATAAGAGGGTGGGAGTTGAAATTTTGGAGCACCCTAATCTTATTCATTCAGAAAATTTCATTACATTGTACTTTTACTTCTGATTCTTTTCTAGCCCGTTGAAGACTCTGATAGATACTATAAACTATAGATACAGAGAAGGTCCAGATACTGAACCGTCTCTGGTAGAAGAGAGGTAGTTCACTGTCACAAATGTTAATTGTGACAGGTGATTTAGTTTTAGTTTTAATCTTCAATCAACCAATCAAAATTTATTTATATAGCGCTTTTTACAATGGACGTTGTCACAAAGCAGCTTTACATAATCAGTATCAGACAATTTGATTCTAAGCCCAA
>BRDA01044858.1:0-11866 GCA_036984385.1 Crenuchus spilurus
ATTGACATTTGCCATCTCCACATCATTGCATTCAGTTTTTATTCACAATTTGTTTAGTGTCCCAACTTTTTTGGAATCCGGTTTGTATATTACACTGTGTAAAATACTGTATATTTCTTTTGTATTTTTTGTTTTAATATTATTTTAAATAAATCTTGCTGCACCAATTCACTGTGTGTGTGTGTGTGTGTGTGTGTGTGTGTGTGTGTCAGGATCAGACAACTTATTTAAGGCCAGACAAACGCAGATTAAAAGTCATATGGTTTGATGGGTGCGCTAGTGAGCGGTTGATGAAGTAGTACGTGTTGTGAGTGGCTCCTGCCTAAATTCCATTTATTTTGTTTTACTGCGCATTTTTTCTCCAAAAGTACTACAATATCTGTGTTCTAATACATCAAAGAACACCTTGAAGTCAGTTAGAGACAGAAATATTGTATATATGGCTTCTAGTCTCCGTAAATACAAGTACAGCGGAACCGCAAGCAACAGGCCTAAAGTTACCACTCCTGAGCAGCACGACTCTCCGGCTAGCCCATGGCTACAGTCTACCATGAACATCGAGGCACTAAAAGCTGATATCCTGTCCTCACTGAGAACAGACATCTCTGCTGTGATTAAATCAGAGTTAAAGAACATTTTATCAGAAGAATTCGGCTCTCTAAAAAACGAATTAAAAGAAATGAAGGACGAAATCACTAATAGCACAGCAGCTAATCGCACTGAGATGGAAGCCATGAGGAGCGTGATCAGCGGTGTAGAGGATGGCCTGTCAGCGTGGTCGGAAGAGGTAACTACGTTACAGACAACAGTGGCTGGGCTGAAAACTGAGATCACTGAACTGAGCGGAGGAGCCTGGCTCAAGCTCTACAGCGGCCATTTCCAAATTACTGAAAGAAGTGTTACATCTGGAGAAAGACATTCTTGTTGATTGCTCACACAGAGGTTTAAACCCCTGAAAGCCCAACGGAAAACCTCGGATCATCATCGCCAAGCTCCACTATTTTCAGGACTGCGTGGAGGTGCTGCGGCGAGCCCGGGAGAATGGACCGCTCCGACACCGAGGAGAACCGATCGCTATCTTCCCTGACTACACCATGAAGGTGGCCAAGGCGTTCAACAACGTCCAAAATCTTCTCCGGGGTCGACGAGACATCCGTTACGGAATACTGTTCCCGGCTTGGCTCCGCATCTCATTCAACGGAGACGTTAAAGACTTTCTAGACCCGCAAAAAGCCATGACGTACGCGAAGGAGATCACTGCAACCTGATTCATGACATTTGTCTTATTTCATTCAGGTTAATTCACAGCCGTGGACACTGAACGCAGGTACTGCAGTTTATTATTATTATTATTATTTCTGGAGAGGCCAGTTTGTGTTCTACTGACTCTAATTTCTGTTTAAAAAGATGTTATGAAGCGCCTTTTTTCCTAATTCTCTTTGTTTCATTAATGATAGGGTATTGGCAGGAGCCAGCAAGCTTAACACTAAGTCGTACCCCACTACTCACACTTTATGTGTAGATTTTCTTATGAGGGGTTTTACAGTCACCATGTTCTGTACAGGTTGGGGGGGGGGACCTGTCAGACCTGTAAGTGTATTGGACTTTTTTGTTAATTATTATGCATGTGATTTATACTGCTGTTCAGATTTCTTGGGTCATTCATATGAGGTTGGTTTAATTATATCTTATGAGAAAAGTAAATAATTTAGGGAAATCTGTAGACTGCCAAGTTAATTTTATTAGTTGGAATGTTAAATCCCTAAATCATCCTGTAAAACGTAAAAAAGTGCTCTCCCATCTTAAACATCTCAGAACCGATATTGCCTTCCTTCAGGAGACTCATCTTACAACTGCTGATCAGTCTAAGTTGAGGGGAGGATGGATAGGACAAGCCTATCACTCCAGGTTTAGCTCTAAGGCGAGAGGGGTGGCCATCCTCATTAATAAAAGTATACCATTTGTGATGTCAAGCATTGACTCAGACTCCAAAGGGCGATATGTTATTGTAGTCGGTCAGTTATTCGGTTTTCCGATTATTTTAGCTAATGTCTACGCCCCAAATATTGATGACTATACATTCTTTGTTGATTTCTTCTCACGGCTACCAAAAATGGACACACATCACCTTATTCTAGGGGGGGATACAAATTGCATACTTTCTTCAAATTTAGACCGTAACTCTTTCACAGCAACATACAAATCGAAATCAGCTCAATCAATCAAGCTTTTTCTTAAAACGTATGGCATATTGGATGTATGGCGTTCTCGAAATCCTACCTCTAGAAGCTACTCTTTCTTTTCCCCGGTCCACAAGACGTTCTCACAAATAGACTATTTTTTTATTGATAAAGAGCTTTTGCCTATGGTAACTGAATGTGAATATCAGCCTCAGATCATGGCCCCCTATCAATGAGAATGCACATACCTGGGGCCACGCCCAGCCATCACTCATGGAGATTCAACTCACTCTTACTTTCTGAAGAGCATTTTGTTAACTTTAATAAATCAGAAATTATGTTTTTTCTTACTTGTAATCAGACCCTGGGAATGCCAATGTCAACAGTATGGGAGTAAATGAAAGCATACTTGAGAGGCCAGATTATTTCATATTCTGCCATGTGTCAGAAAACAGACTCTGAGTGCCTTAAACAGCTGATGGATGATATTCAGAAGTTAGATACAATACATAGTCACTCCCCTTCAGATGATATACTTAAACAACGCCTGATGCTAAAAATGGAGTTTGATCTTCTCTCCACACGTCAAGCGGAGAACCTAATTTTAAAATCTAGGCATAGTTCATATGAACAAGGGGAGAAGGCCAGAAAAATACTTGCACACCAACTTCGTCAGAAAGCTACCAATCAGTATATACCCGAAATAAGTGATGAACATGGTTTAAAGCATACTGATCACTTAAAAATAAATACATGTTTCTATCAATAATACTCCTTCCACTATACATCTGAGCCTCCTGGGGATGACACTGCTTTGGATAACTTCTTCCAGAATCTCAATCTACCCAGGAAAAATTCTAAATAAGCCACAGAACTAGAGGAAGATATTTCTATTTCAGAGATTATAGAATCAATCAGAAGCATGCAGAGTGGTAAGTGTCCGGGGCCGGATGGATATCCGGCAGAGTTCTTTAAGACATTTGCAGAAGAACTCGCTCCACTTCTCCTCTCTGTATTTCAGGAATCACTTGCCTCTCAGTCCCTCCCTCCAACTATGCAGGAAGCGACCATCTCACTTATCTTAAAGAAGGATAAAAATCCTCTTTTATGCAGTTCATATCGTCTAATATCACTCTTGAACACAGATGTTAAGATCATAGCAAAGCTCCTAGCACATCGTCTTGAGCGATCTATTCCCTCTATTATCTCCCCAGACCAAACAGGTTTTATGAAAAATAGGCATTCTTTTTTTAACGTAAGACGACTTTTAAACATACTTTATTCCCCTCATTTGTCTGATGTCCCAGAGATCTTATTATCACTCGATGCTGAAAAAGCTTTTGATAGGGTAAAATGGGGTTACCATTTCTGTACCCTTGAAAGGTTTGGTTTTAGCCCTAAATTTGTGTCCTACATCAAGACTCTATATTCCTCCCCTATGGCCTGTGTACGTACAAATAACAACCTATCTAATTATTTTAAATTACAACGAGGTACACGTCAGGGCTGCCCATTATCCCCACTTCTTTTTGCGATAGCTATCAAACCGTTGCCATTAGCCATACGTCAGGATATGCAAATAAAAGGAATCAATCGGGGAGGCCAGGAACATAAGTTATCACTCTATTCAGATGACTTAATACTCTATATATTAGACCCTCTATTATGCATTCCGAGACTACTAGATTTATTAATTAAATTTGGGAAGCTATCTGGATACAAAATTAATCTCTCCAAAAGTGAACTAATGCCAATTAATCAAATTGCTAAGAACATTTCTTTTAGCGCAACCCCCTTCGAGATTAGTAACACAAAATTCAAATATTTAGGAATATGGATCACACATGATTATAAAGATCTCTACAAGTCCAACTTTCTCCCCTTGATATCTAGCCTGAAGGAAGATATTAAACACTGGGATTTACTACCTCTCTCTTTGGGAGGGAGGATCAATACAATTAAGATGAATGTAGTGCCTAAATTTCTATACTTATTTCAGAATCTCCCCATCTTTTTAACCAGTTATTTTTTCAAACTCACAGACACACTAATATCAACTTTCATCTGGAACAAAAAAAACCCCACGTATTCGAAAATGTGTGTTACAGAAGCCTCGCTCCCAAGGTGGCATGGCACTCCCAAATCTCCGGTTCTACTATTGGGCAGCTAACATTAGAGCACTACTGTACTGGAGAGAGAGTTTGGACAGTGCTGACACTCCTAAGTGGGTAGTCCTAGAAAGTTCATCATGCAATTCTACCTCCCTACCAGCTTTATTGTGCTCCAAACTCCAGTGGGAAAAATCAGTCTCCTATTATGGTAGAAATCCTGTGATTATACAATCAGTAAAAATATGGAGCCAATTTCGGCGATCATTTAAACTCAATAAACCTTCTATATTTAGTCCAATAATTAAAAACCACATGTTTACTCCCTCAACATTAGATGAGGGATTTGGCACTTGGTTTAATAGAGGAATTCTAACAGTAAAAGACCTTTATTTTGACAATAGTTTTGCATGACTTGAACAACTAATAAATAAATGTAACATTCCTAGATCTCATTTTTTCAGATACCTACAAATAAGGAGTTTTGTCGCTGCACAATTTGACTGTTTTCCTCAGTGTCCTATGTCAATGTTGGATTCTATTCCTAAACTACAAGTAAATTCCAAGCAAACTGTTCGCAGAATATACATACTACTTAGTACACATAATCCTACGACCCTGGATAACCTCAGAAGTAGATGGGAAGAGAACCTGGGCAGTCAGATTCCAGAAGAAGCCTGGCAGGAAATTATTCAGAGGATACACACATCATCTATTTGTCAGCGACATTCAGTGGTGCAATTTAAAGTGGTACACAGACTTCATTGGAGCAAAGTCAGATTATCAAAAATTAGATAAAATTTAGACCCTATATGTGATAGATGCAAACAAGACCCTGCAAGTTTATTACATATGTTTTGGACATGTCCAAAATTATAAAATTTTTGGCAATCCATTTTTGATACACTTTCAAAAATTCTGGAAGTACCACTGGACTATTCGCCTTATATTGCACTATTTGGTGTTCTGCCATTAAATGCTCATTTAAGTCATCAGAAGTGTAACGTGCTGGCTTTTTGTACTTTACTAGCCAGAAGATTAATATTATTTAGATGGAAGGACCCTCTTCCTCTAAATTTCACCCACTGGATCAGAGAGGTTATGCAATATATCAAATGAGAGAAGATAAGATACTCTCTTCAAGGGTCAGTACAGAGGTTTTATGTAACTTGGCAGTCCTTCATGACATTTTTGGAAAATATGGAAGCTAGAAGCATGGCCCATTAAGAACCATTATGTATCTCACATGCAGTATGTACATGTTTTAAGTTACTATATTCTTTGCTATTTCATTGTATTTCATTGTAAACATAAATGTATGTTTTTCTTCACATATATTTATATTTTAGTTTTTTTTTTTAATATGTAGAACCTTTTTTTTTCCTATTTATTATTATTATTTTTTTTTTTTTCTCCAATCAGGTCTGGGGGTAGGGTGGGGGAAGTTAAAGGGTTACGGGACTGTGTTTTGTTTTTCTCTGTATATTATAAAAATAATCAATAAAAAGGATTAAAAATAAGTCATATGGTTTACTGAACGCATGTCACTACCCAATATCTTCAACCTGCCCAATTTGAGACATTTTAGTGAAGGATGAAAACTTTTGCTTCATTGTTTGCTAAAAAAGAAGTCATTGACATTTTCTGCACTTTGCAGGATTACTTACTGAAGGGTGAATTAACATAGACGATGGGTGTAGATGTGCAGATGTACGTTAAGCTACAGCAGGGCTTCCAGGTCCCCAAAAATCTCCATCCTGATGTCTAACAACCTGACACCAGCCTAAAATCTAGAGCGTCCAATCACAGATATTATTGTTAGCATTATTATTTTTATTAGTAGTAAATATAATGTAACATAACTTTTTTTTGCATTTAAAACATCCCCCTTTCTCTACTACCGTTTAATATGGTTTTAACACCAGTTATACACTCAAACTGTCTGTGTTACTATAAGTGTTTTTTGTAGTGTACACACGGAGTTAAATGCCAGTGAACAATTGAGTGTGAAGAGCATTGGGGTGGACTTTCTAGTATTAGATAACTTATTGGAAAGGGATCTGGACATAAATTTAGAGTAGAGAAAATGGGATATTTTAAATGCAAAGAAAATGAATAAGGGAGGTATGTTCTTCTTACATTATATTTACTACGACTAATAAAAATAATAATGCTAACAATAATATCTGATTTTAGGGTGGTGTCAGGTTGTATAGGGCGCTTTGTCAGTCATTGGGATGGAGCTTTTTGGGGACCTGGCAACCCTGCTGCTGCTTAATGCAGATCTGCTCCCCACCGTCTATGTAAGTCCCCCCTTTAGTGAGTAATCCTGCAAAGCGTGAAAAACACAAATGATTTACTTTTAACAAACAATTAAACAGAAATTTAATAAAACGATAAAGTGCAAAAGTTCTCATCCTTCACCAAAAACGTCTCAAATTCAATGCAATTCGTAAAACTTTATCCGGACATGACGTGCTTATGTGCATGTGTGGTACAAATCAGGCAGGTTGAACGGATGGGGTAGTGACAAAGCATATGAAGCAGACAAAACAGCAAGGACAATCCAGAAGCTTAGAAAAGACAGATTAACAGGAGTAAAAGGAGCAATGTAGGCAGTACAGAACGTAGTCAAAGGCAGAATAGTGTTCAATCAGGGGCAAACGGAGCAATACAGAAAAAGGGCAAAAAAACAGGTTCTTTATTCCGGAAGCTCTCGTTGCAAGGTAAAGTTAGTTCCGCTAAAGAGTAAACAGTGATGGCAGAGTCAAATAACAAGAGCTTTTGCAGGGCACCAAGGTGTTTGAACTAGAAACAAAAACAGTATCTCAGGTTTCATGGTTTCCTGGCTGATTATACGTAGAACAAACTTTGTTATATGGTATCTTCATGTGTAGCCAGCATTTCACTGCTGTAATACACAAAAGGAAGCTCACGAATGAAAGTTGGTGGTGTTCTCACCCAGTTATAGTGTAACAATGCTTATCAAGAGCTGTTACCAGGGAGTATGTTTGTCCACCGGAGTCAGGGGTTGTGGAAAACTTAGCATTTGTGCTAAAGACCATGACTACGCAGCACAACATCCTGCTGGTATGTATGTTTGTTTACCTAGAAAAGGCTATTCAGAAAAAGCAGTTCAAGCTGGTAGACCAGCTTAGATTTTGACCGGCATGGGGTTTGTTTTCATTTGAGTTTGATAGTTCAGTTGGTTTATAAGTTTTATCAACCTGACCAATCTACACAGTGTCACCAAACTTGACTATGATGTTTGGTCATCATGTCAACGCTGTACAACCAGCAAGACCATCATTACCGAGCTGGTTGGCCAGCTTGGCTAAGCATAACCAAAAACAAATGCAACATAAAAATATGACAACAGGGATGCAGTGAAAACCCGGTAAAATTACAAAATTGCTGTAGATCTCTTTGAATTGATGTAGCATGGGCGGCGCCAGAGATTGTCTTTTGCTGGTGCTAGGGGGTAGCTTGACTTTTCAGGGAGGGTGCTCTATAATTTAGGCTTTCCCATTAATGTGCAAGTCAGTTTAATTTAATTAAGCATATGCCCTGCTTGTTACACATCACTGCTGTTTGTTAAATGTGTATGATGTGTTTTACAATAAATTATTAACAATTCAGTTTGACGAATTGATTAACCTTTAAGTAAAAAATGTTATTATTATTAATTATTGTTATTATTATTATTATTATTATTATTATTATTGTTATTATTGTTATTGTTATTATTAATTATTATTGTTATTATTAATAATTGTTGTTATTATTAATTATTGTTATTATTATTATTAATTGTTATTATTATTATTAATTGTTATTATTAATTGTTGTTGTTGTTGTTGTTGTTGTTGTTGTTGTTATTATTATTTAACATTATTACAATAACAGACATTACTGACTATATTTTGTTTTGGTTCTACAAAACATTGATCCTTTTTACAGTCGCATCACTGCAGGGTTAGTTGAAGCTCAAAAATAAACTCATTTAGAATATTATTAGAAATAATCATGCCATGCTACCATAACACTTCATGGTGTGCAAATATGCCAGGATATTACCCAAATGTAGATTTTCATACCATTGACACATTTTTCTTTATTCATGCATTTATGCATCTGGCTTTACTCCAGAGTCATGCTGCCTGCTGCTCCCTCTACTCTATCACTTGTGGCACCTCATAGCGCTGGTGTGACTGACTAAGCTCTGTTTAAATGGGGCTGACATCCCTGTAGTGACTGGTGCTGCTGTTTTCTCCACCTCGCTGGAAGTTGCATATTTGGCTGTGAAGCTATTGCTGTTAGACAACTACCACCTTAAGTGGTTATTAAGTTGTTTGTTTTTGGTTTATTTCTTTGTTTATTGGTTATTTGTTTCTTGGTTTCATCGCCCAGAAGCCATTAATGTACTTTGCGATATTTGTGGGTTTTTTGTAATATTAGATTATTGTTTTTCTACTGTTGTGTTAAGTTTTTCGTTTCTATCTTTTGAAATTCATTAGATTATATTTTTGTTAATATTTTGGGTTTAGTTTTTTTTATTTTATATTTATTTTCTTTAATTGTGGTGGCAGCTAGGGAACAGCTTAATGCTAGCTTCTGTCATTTAGCATATAACAATTCTTACTGATCTTTTTAAGCTGCAGCTAAGCCTTTAAGTGATTAGGTCAATAATTGAATTGTGAAATAAAATCAAGTCTTTTTGCAAATAAATTGATTGTCAAAGGAGTCTCTGTCCCAACAAACGAACCTGTGTTGCTTTATATTTTCAAATCCTTATTTCCTGAGGTGAAACTCCTCAGATAGCATAGTCGGTATATAAGTAAAGGGTGTTTCTTTAACCCCATTTTGGTGGGCATTAACCCCCCTTTTTACTAGGGCTTGGGGATTTGATGGGTATAGAGTAAGCCGTATCACAGGTGTGGGTCCCTTCCCTGAAAACCATTCTCTGGCCTTTCTTGGTCGAGGTCACTGACTACAAGCATTGTGTCAGACCTGTTAACATCACCTGAAGCCCCAGGTTCACAATCACTCTCATTACCTTTTGATTGAGTTTCTACTCGTGGACATTTCTGAAAAAAAAAACGCTCCATTGTGATAATGCTAGTGCTTTGTCTACGCTAAGTAAAAAAATGTGCGCTGGTTAACGGGAAATTAACGCAAGGTCAAAAGTTAAATGCGTGCTGCACCCATTTGCTGAATTAGATCAATACATTGGCTTTATGTTTAAATTTTTTGCCTGAAAATAATGCTTTTATCTTAATCTTTTAAATTATACATGGTATTCACACACTAAAAATAATATATATATATAAATCACAATTTTCTTGGGGGTGCTGTGGGGGTGCTATGGCCATCCTAGGGGTAGCAAAAGCACACCCAAACCCCCCCCGGAGCCGCCCATGTGATGTAGGTGTGTTCTTCTGACTCAGGATAAAAGCTGACATACAAACGCACATGAATCATATTTTTTCCTGTAATTCTTTCCACAAGAGCATCTACACTTACTTGTAAACTTTGGCTTTGCTGACTGTAAGTCTGACAGTAGAGAAGAACTCTTTTGCTGCCGAAAATGGAAAACACTTAGCTAGGATGACCAGACGTCCTCTTTTACCCGGACATGTCTTCTTTTTGAGATTTGAAAAAATGTCCGGGGGGAATTTCACAAACGTCCAAGATTTTGTTTTACTAGAGCTTACATCAAATTTTGAGAAGTGTTTCGTTCACAAACTAGTCTCCCCCTCCCCCTATTCTGTTTGGTTCTTTTGAGTGAAATGTTACGCTATATTAAATGGAGAAGGGCGAGCTCTAGGACCCAGCGGAAATCCAAGTCACTCAATCTGAAACCTGTTTTAACTTTAGGCCACCCACAAGCTCACTGATTGGCTCTGCCGTTTCTTGCTAACGTGTGATTGGCCATTGCCGCTGTCACTGCCTCAAAGTCTGGACTCATAAACCAGTGTTTTGCAATTTGGCCAGCAGTCAGTTTTCATCTGTAAGTTGTTAAGATGTTGAGTGTTTGTTCTGTCTGTGTCACATCTGCTAAACATATTTTAATATCAGAGGTTTCATATTAAAATACATTAACATTTGAGTCAGAGTCTGTGTGCGTGTGTCGACCAGTCTGTGATAAGCCATCTATTTACATGCCTACAAGTAGTTACAAGTTTAACTATTGTTAAAATAATTCAGAATTTCTGCTTATTTTGACTAAAAAATGAGGTATAATTATGTGTAAATGAGGTCTATTGACCATACAGTCCAAACATAAGTGTAATATTCGTGATAATGAGCTGGACACATGACATATTTTGCCTACATCGCTGAAGAAGTACCTTGCCTAAGCATTTGTCTGACAAGCAGCCCGACCTCTACAGAGAGCTGAAAACTCCACCGGTTAGTAGAGTTAATGGTTACCCCACAGAGCTTTCTTAAGTGCTTAGTGAAATATTTTGTTTGTAACTGTTTACGTCAGCCATAAGCTAATTACTCGCCTTCACACATGGCTCATGATGATGCTCATGTGTTCACGTTTCCATCGCTGTTAGGCTGTATGTTTGAAGTATGTATTATATAGTAATTGTATTGCTTTATTTAGCAAGGATTGATGATTAAATTTTTTTTTAAATAAATCTGATTTTTCTGTGTTTTTTAGTGTTAAATAAACAATTAAATTTCAGACAAAGGAATGACTTTATACTGTTGTATTTTTGCCAAAGTATCATTTTGGTGTCGAGAATCGCGATACTAAGCTTAGTATCAGTATTGAAATCAAAATTGTGGTATTGTGACAACACTATTGTCTAGTGAACATGTGATACATTATACACCCCTCCCCCCACCCCCTGCACTGAGGTGTCCTCTTTTTCATCATCTCAGATCTGGTCACCCTACATTAGCAAGAAAATAGGTGCTAATCCTGTTAGCTAATCGCTTCACAGCAGGGGAGTGGGCAACTGGCTGGCTGATTTGCCTTACCAAAATCATAGGTTCTAGTGTATGTTGCTGAGATTCTGTGAGGGAAGTGTGTTGAGTTATCTGGCAGCCCAACCCAGAGGCAGAGGTCAGTATGTACAAATGACCCTGCCTGACGAGCGTCAATTGTCATTGCGCTGTGCCCAGAGGCATTGTTACATTCTGGTTCAACCCCCATATGTGTCTACACCAGCCCCAAATGTTTGAATTACATTGAATTTGCATTTCTTCTTGAGATGTTTCTGTATCGCCCCCTTTTGGGATGGCAGCTTGTTGGTGGCTTTTCTGAGTCATTGTTTAAGAGATTTTTGAAAACACTGTTCATACGAAAAAATAATTTTATGAAAGCGTAGTTTATAAAAACATAGATGACGGTTATATGCAATATAATATACAGCAATCTGCCATAAAATTAACATAGCTGTTAACATAGTCATATACTTTAGAAGACAAAGGACATGCCCTGTGGCAGTGATGGCTGGTGAAAACTATTGTAGGTGGGGCTGTTTGAGCCATATTCAGTCAGTTTCAACACAAAGTGTAGGATAGCAGTGCTCTGTGAAAAAGTCAGTAACTATTTAAAATGCA
>BRDA01044864.1:0-20045 GCA_036984385.1 Crenuchus spilurus
TGGGGAGAGGGAGGTTTGGGTTTCCCTGCTCAGACTGCTACCTCCGCGACCCGGCCCCGGATAAAGCGGTTGATAATGGATGGATGGATGGACTTGTGTGCTTAGGGTCGTTGTCTTGCTGCATGACCCACCTTCTCTTGAGGTTCACTTCATGGACAGATGTCCTGACATTTCCTTTATAATTCTCTGATATAATTCATAATTCATTGTTCCATCAATGATGGCAGTCTATCCTGGCTCAGATGCAGCAAAACAGGCCCAAACCTGATACTACCACCACCATGTTTCACAGATGAGATAAGGTTCTTATGCTGGAATGCAGCGTTTTCCTTTCTACAAACAGAACACTTTTCAATTAAACCAAAAATGTTCTACTTTGGTCTCATCTGTCCACAAAACAATAGTCTTCTGGCTTGTCCACATGATCTTTAGCAAACTGCAGATGAGCTGCAATGTTCTTTTTGGAGAGCAGTGACTTTCTCCTTACAACCCTGCTATGCACACCATTGTGGTTCAGTGTTCTCCTGATGGTGGACTCATGAACATTAACATTAGCCAATGTGTGAGAGGCCTTCAGTTGCTTAGAAGTTACCCTGGGGTCCTTTGTGACCTCACTGTCTATTACACGCCTTGCTCTTGGAGTGATCTTTGTTGGTCGACCACTCCTGAGGAGGGTGTGAATCTGAATCAAAGTGAATTTCAAGCATGTTGTTCACCACACCATTCTGGTTTTGTCTGTTGTCCACCTGGAAGTGTCTTGAAGCCCTTTATTTACAAACATATACATTTGTTCCAATAGTGATCAGTGTGGAGAAACCTGGTTAAATGGAGCGGCAGTGATGGACCTGGTTAAGTGGACTATGCAGGTCAGGAAAGTGGTCAGATTGTTCCCTACTGTTTGCATTCAAAATGTGCTTTGTAACCCACATATTCAGTCAGAGCTTCAGTTTGTGGCACCGCATTTTGTTTTTATTTTATTTATTTATTTATTTATTTGCATTTTGTTTTTAGATGATGCTGCAGTGATACTGCACTGTAGATAAATTATATTAAAACTCTTCACAGTTATATGGTTTATAAATATTTCCACACTCACCATGAACCTCAGTTAGAAAACTAACTTCTCCATCTCTGATATTATTTAGTAAATACACACCTGCTTCATGTTCAGAGTGTCAACAGAGGAAGGAAAAAGAGAAATCTGCTTGACATTTTCCTTCAGTCTACTAAGCATCCTCCCTGAGCAGAAAGCCTTTGAAAGGTGAAGTCCCAGCAGGTTGCACTGTGCAGTTTTTCCACATGCTACAAATAGAAATGCGGCTGCATCAAGCCTTGCATGTTGTGCTGATACCTGATAGTATGATTTCTCTATTCCACACTTTCTCATTCTACAAAGCTGACATTTTTTAAATGCCATACTGGTCCTTACACCAACTGGCACAATCAGCACTTGAGTATATTAGCCCTTGTAGCTTATGCAGCATGTAACTTACATTACTTATGGTAGTTTTTTAGTGTGTGGGTGCACTGTTAATTCTAAGAGCTGTAGACATCTTGTGTGTAGTGCTAACATTGTCATGGTCTTCTCTGTGGTACTTTATGGATGTGAAATTTGGACAATAATAAAGCAGGACAGGAAGAACA
The DNA here is from genome assembly GCA_036984385.1 of Crenuchus spilurus. NCBI lineage: Eukaryota > Metazoa > Chordata > Actinopteri > Characiformes > Crenuchidae > Crenuchus > Crenuchus spilurus. The sequence continues at coordinate 1,645 of BRDA01044864.1, forward strand.
TTGATGCCTTTGAACTTTGAGTTGGTGAAGACTTCTGAGAGAAGCTTGGACATCAAAGAAAACAAATAATTAACCAAATCAAACGTCAGGAAAGTAATTTATTGTAAAATGTTTTTATTTGTATTGTATTGTTTTCTGTTTGATATTGTCTCTTTTAAATTTAGTGTTGATTTACTTCTGCACTTTTATTCTATTTCCTCTTCATCCATCCATCCATCCATTATCACACCCGCTTAATCCTTATCAGGGTCACGGTTAGTTCCCTACCCCCTCACTGGGCGCAGGGCAGGGCATTACACTATTCAGCTAAGCCCAGGACAGGGCACCAGTCTATCGCTGGGTGACACACACACACACACCTATGGACAATTTTAGAGTACCCAATTCACCTGACCTCCATGTTTTTTTGGACTGTGGGAGGAAACCGGAGACCCCGGAGGAAACCCACGCCGACACGGGGAGAACATGGAAACTCCGTTCAGATGGGGACTCGAACCCCCTGCTTTGCGCCCAGTGAGAGAGGCTGCACTATCGATCAGGATTAAGCAGATAAGATAATGGATGGATGGATAATTTGTATTAGTATTTCTTACTTTGTAAAGCACTTTTCGTGGCTCTGGTGTATGAAAGGTGCTGTATAATTAAATTGGCCTTGCTTTGCCTTGCCTCACCTTTCACTAGAAACTCCGATAACTGAACTGAAGCTCTCTGATTTTGTGTATATTATAAAAAGATCCACTTCACTTGAGAAGACAGGAAACCTTGGGACAGTTGAAGGGAAAAGAGGAAGATGGTGGCCAGCAACAGTGAATGGAAATAACAGAGGAAGCACAAACAAGCCATTAAGAAGCCTGGAGACCCGGACCGAAGACAAAATGTTCTGGAGAAACATGTTCTATATTGTAAAGTCAAAGTTTGTGTTGTTTCCAACATTTGGCCAGTAGAGTACTCTAACTCTGTGCTATCTGTAGCCTAACTGTCAATCTCTTGTCATGTATTGGAGAAGTGTAGACGAGAGGCGTTGGGGCCTTGGCAGAGGCTGTGTCACAGACGGACATTCTCATTAGAGAGGGAACATTAACAGCACAGTCTGACATGTACTGTAAGGTGTCAGCAGCTCCAGTTCACTGTGGAAGGTGTTTATAGTGTGATATAGCTTAGGCACCTATAGCGTATCATGAAGGGTTGCACTATTGCAGAAATCTGGTTTTAGGATTATCAAACATTACATATACAAAAACTTTACTTATACAATAGCATCACCATTTGTTTGCCTATCAAATAAAAGCCTATATTTGTATTTTAGACACAGGTGGCAACAAGTGATTAAATTGCGAGTCTTGACTCTTAAGTCCATCAAGACTGATGTTGCAACACCAATCATGTGGGCAGGCTTAACCCTCTGGAGTCTGATGGTATTTCAGACACACTGATGTGGTCTGACATGCCTTGACATTTTCACAAATTTTACACTGTTACACAGGCCTTTGTTCAGCACAAACTCAGCAACAACCATGTCAAAACAGTAAGAGTGTCATAAACCTATATTTTGATTAAATCTGCTCTAAATAATAATAATAATAATAATAATAATAATAAGTTGAACTTGTATAGTGCCTTTCTCAAACCCAAGGATGCTTCACAGAGCCAAGGACAAAATAAAAAAATTTAAATAAACAATAAATAAATAAAATAAAATTATAGAGGAGAAGAATGAAAATATCTAGAGAAGAAATAGGTTATAAGCTGAGTCTTGAAAGATGATAGTGGGGCAGTCTCTGAGTGACTGAGGTAAGGAGTTCCATAGTTTGGGGGCCATGACACTAAAAGATCTGCCTCCAACAGTGACCAATTTGAACTTTGGTACATTTAACCGACCAGAATTAGAGGACCTAAGAGTTCGGGAAGAGCAATAAGGATGTAAGAGCTCGGCTAGGTAGGCTGGAGCTAGACCATGGAGAGATTTGTAAGTTAGTAGCAGGAGTTTAAACTGAATGTGAAGTGGAACAGGAAGCCAGTGTAGCTGAGACAGAATTGGGGTGATATTACCTGCTCTAAACTTAGACTTTTTCAGATGTGCTGATATATTCTGAAAAAACACTCTAAACATTTCTAGCCAAGACTTTGAGCTACACATTGGTCATTACAGTCTTTAGAAATTGTATGTGTTTTTATTTCTAAAGTTTAGGAAATGTGAGGTGACATGTTTTTCTCAGCCACTAACCCTACATTTAATATTTATGAGATGAGTGAGAGGTGAGAAATGTTTTGTTCAGGATCACCTCAGGTGTCATTCCACATATTCCAGGTTGCTGGAACCCACCAATGGAATGTCCAGAATTACCATGTCATTATCATATGCAGGAAAATATGTGTAGCTGTCTGAATTGCTCTGACAGGTTTGTCTCTGCTAATATAAGCTCCTTTCGCAATAATCTAAAAATATATTTCGTTTCAAGCTGTATATATTTGAAAAATAGACCCATTAAGGTTTCTGGAGATTGTTTTGTTTTTAGTATAAAATGACACAGTGTTTATGCAGAATTTCGGTTTTGTACTAGAGGGTAAATAAATCCACATGGTTGAATTATATTTCCTTATTCATATTCATGAAATTGTAAAGAAAAGATAAAAGTCTCCAGAAATAACTATTTTCTTCAAAATGTTCAGTAAGACTCTACTAACATCATGAAACATACAGATACCATACAAAACGTTTTACCTGGAGTGCCTATCCATCCATTATCACTCCTGATTAATCCTTATCAGGGTCGCGGTTAGTCCCCTACCCCCTCATTGGGCACAGGGCAGGGCATTACACTATTCAATAAAGCCCAGGGCAAGGCGCCAGTTCATTGCTGGGTGCACACACACACACACATACACGCTTACGGTCAATTTAGAGTACCCAATTCACCTGATCCCCATATTTTTGGACTGTGGGAGGAAACCAGAGAACCCAAAGGAAACCCACGCAGACACGGGGAGAACATGGAAACTCCGCTCAGAAGGGGACTCGAACCCATGACCGCAGCGCTGAGAGGAGAACGTACTAACCACTAAGCCACCGTGCCGCCCGGAGTGGAGTCCCTGCCAGTCAGCTTTTTTGTGGACTATAAGTCTGAAAACAAGGTATTGGACAGGTAACTCAGACATTGACTGTAATATGTTGACTGTAACACATTTGCAGAATAATACATTAGCTTGCGACATTGTAGTAACTCATTGTTGATATTTCCCTCCAGCTGGTTACCATACTAGGTAAAGTATGTAGGGCTGAGCGTTGTCTTAAGGGCACTTGTATACTTGCAATAACACAGCTGCCTTTACAGCACAGGCCCTTTAGTAACACAGATCAGATTAGGCAGTATGCACTTCAGCCAGAGACTCATCTTAGCCCTCCAATCCCAGCATGCCCTTTCCCGCCACTCTTCATACTCTTATTGTGCGTCTCCGTCTCCAGATACAAACCCCACTTCAGACTCTCTCGCTCGGCTTCGCAGCCGTTGCCATGGTGATTTCCAGTGCCCTGCTTCCAAAACATGCTGCAGACTTTCTAAAAATAATAATCTCCCGTCTGTTTTATTGTTCTTTTTATTAGTTTTCCTCCCCACCCCTTTTACCTTGTCTCGCTTTGGGGGACAGACATAGAACAAGTGTGCTTATTCTGTGTGTTCTGAGCTTATAAAGAGCAGAGTGCCCAGAGATATGCCTAATTGCCTAATTTTTGAAAAGCACTTTCAGTGTTTCTGCGTGGACAGTGTGTTTAGGCTAATGTCTCATCCACAGAGAGGTCATTGTGAATTTCTTAAGTTCTTATGGAATCCTGGTTCCTGTATGAGTACAGACACTGATATGAGACCAGCCGTGGAATGTGTGGGAGGCCGTTCTTGGCCTGTGTGGGCACTGGAGACTGTTCCTAGACCTGACAGTCAGCTCAGAAAGTGACATTCACAATAATGCAGTGTAATTGAATCTAGAAACGCCTCGTCTGCTGCAGAGAGCGAGTGAGTAGTGTTGGGTACTGGAGCTCAAGCCAACCTCAGTGTCTCAACAATACTGACATTGTCACAGTGAATCTGGCGTATTAGAGCGATGAGGACCATGAGAAATATAAAGAGGGTCTGCACATTAAAGCTATTGAATATATTTTATTCTTGAAAAAAATGTGATGAGGTGAGATATGTACATACATGTGTGTATGTGTACAGCGCCCTCCATATTTATTGGCACCCCTGGTTAAGAAGTTCTTTAGCTTCTAATAAATTCTTTTTTTTTTCTATAATATAGGACAAAAATGCAAAAAAAGAGAAAAATCTAAGCTTTAATTCAAGAGCCTTTATTTGGTGGGAAAAAAATCACACATTAAGAAATAAATCTTTTGAATGAAATCATGTGTGCCACAATTATTGGCACCCCTGGTGTTAGTACTTTGTACAACCTCCTTTTGCCAACAAGACAGCACTTAATCTTCTCCTATAACTCTTCAAAAGATGGGAGAATACAGAAAGAGACATCTTTGACCATTCCTCTTTGCACAACCTCTCTAAATTGTCCAGAGTCCTGGGTCTTCTCCTATACACTCTCCTCTTCAGCTCACCACACAGGTTTTCTATTGGGTTGAGGTCTGGGGACTGAGATGGCCATAAGAGGAGCTTGATTTTGTGCCTTGTGAACCATTTTTGAGTAGATTTGGCCACATGTTTAGGGTCATTATCTTGCTGAAAGACCCAGTGACGACCCATCTTCATCTTTTGGGCAGAGGCCACCAGATTCTGATTCAAAATGTCCTGATATTTCACAGAGTTCATGATCCCATGTTTCCTTACAAGGTTCCCAGGTCCTTTGGAGGAGAAACAGGCTCACCGCATCACCAATCCTCCCCCATACTTAATAGTGGGCATGAGGTGTTTTTCTGCATACTCATCCTTGGTGTTACTCCAGACCCACTTAGAGTGTTTGTTGCCAAAAAGCTCTATCTTGGTCTCATCTGACCAAAGCACACGGTCCCAGTTAAAATCCCAGTACCGCTTGGCAAACTCCACCCATTTACACTTATGAGTCTAACTCAGAAAAGGCTTTCTCCGTACATACCTCCCAAACAGCTTATTGGCATGTTGATAGCACCTGATGGTTGTTTGGGAGACCTCATAACCCCAAGATGCTACCATTTGATTCAGTTCTCTTACAGTGAGCTTTGGAGAATTTTTTTACGTCTCTTACCATCCTTCTCACTGTGCATGGTGGCAAGATACACTTGTGTCCTCTTCCAGGCTTGTTTGTCACAGTTCCAGATGTTTGGAACTTTTTGATGATTGCTCTGACTGTAGATAAGGGCATCTGCAGGTGAGTGGCTATTTTCTTGTAGCCATTGCCTGAATTATGAAGTTTGACACACATCTGCATTACTTGAATAGTGTCTTCTCTTGTCTTTCCCAGGTTTAAGAGTGAGTAAGAGAAATGGGCCTCTGTGTAACACCATATTTATACCCCAGGGAAACAGGAAGTGATGATTTTCTAATGAAAGGTTCCTAGATACTTTGATCCACTTTATAAACTACATTAGAAATTACATAAATGGTTCAAATACATTTATTAAAAAAAATGTTAAGGGTGCCAATAATTGTGGAACAGGTCATTTTATGGGAAATAATTATTTCTTAGTCAGGATTTTTTTCTTTTTCACTTGAGTTGAAGGTTGCTTTTTGCTATTTTTTTTTTCAGAGTTAAATTATTCTTCTGCAAAAAAAATATTTATTTTAAAGCTTTTAACACATTTTAACTAGGGGTGCCAATAATTATGGAGGGTGCTGTATATGTATAATTATGTGCAAAGGCTGCTGCTTGGAGAGTGGAGTTTAGAAAAGACAAGTGATATTCCATGTGCTACAGAAATGATGGAAATATGGCATGTGCTCATAAATAAGTATGGAGAATGATATTTAATTTATTCACCATTTAGTCTTCACTTCCATAGTAAATGTCCATCTGAGTGGTTTGGGCTAGCGTTCAGTGGTTTTTCATATTTATTATTTCCATTTCTTGGAATTTGAGAGATTCTGTGAGACAGGGCCTGAAATACATAAATCTATTAACTCAGTAAGAGGAGGCAAGATTAAAAAAAAGAAGACGTTTCAGCAAATAACGTGCTCTTACTCCAGCTGAATGACACACAGAATAATCTTTATTCATGGCATTTGAACACATGAGCTCCAAACAAATCCTGACAGAGAACCTTGACAGAGCCCAATACAGTTTGAGTTACAGCCTGGTTGCTTGAAGAAACAGAAGATGTACAGTGTTTGTGAAGTATCAGTATTTTTGGTTGAGGAGTCAGGTCATATCATCGCTGTTCTGTAGCAGCTACATAAGTGAGGTAGACATCCAGACACTTCAGTTACAGAATAGCAAGAGAATAAAGAATATTACTGAATCAAATACAGAATTACACTCACACAACACTTCAAGGAATAAATACATGAGGACCACAACTAGTGTGTTTAAGAGCATATACACTTTGAAACACTGCTTACATTGAGTTTATCATTCTAAAAATTGCGAGAATGTGCATCTCAGTTTTGTTAAATCAACAGAACATCGGTTTCTGTACTGAGAATCAGTGCCGTCTCAAAAGTTACCAGAGAGTCGGTTTGATCGAATGCCATCTAACTCTGCACTAAGAGAGAAAAACACATTTTACACAGAAAATGTCATACAGCACCACCAAGTAGTAACAGTATACCAGTATCTATCCACATACACATTGCATTACAAAAATAGGTTATAAATACAGTAGTTGGTAATGTACAGAGAAACAAGTACTATGCAACAGACCAGTAACGTGGCTGTATAGTATGTGCACTACACAATGTCATTGTCGGTTGGCACGTTTTTAAAATACTTGGCATTTTTAGTTTAAATGTAAATATTTCCAAAAAAAAACAGGACAGCATTTTGACAATGCTATTAAAATATTCTATTCATAGCAGCAAAAAAGATATCATCGCTTTTAACATAATAGTTTATGCAACAAAATTTGTTTATGATTCCAATCTATTGTTGCAAAGGACTTACACAGTGTGCAAGCCATATACAAACATAAAAAAATGTCTTCAAAAGCAGTGCCTGCTAAAATAAATTGATTCAGACTTAAGCTTTATTATGTAAAGGTTCTAGGTTTCAATTGCACCAGTGAGTTGTGTATTACAACCCCCCCCCCAGTCTTTAAAATACGTGAGGAGACCAGTTACGTTAGCTAGATCAATGTGTACACAATGTAACAGTCTCTTCATGGTAAGTAACAGTCTGGCCAAGTCTTCTGTGTCAGTATAAAAATAAGCTTATGAAATATGACTATGCAATGTAATAAGATGGCACATTATAACTAACAGTCTTTGAAATCGTATGGGGGGGGAAATATGATTACGTAACAGTCCTTATCCTTCCTTCATTGCAGTTATATTGATGTTTTTGCCATTTTTCAGTCCATTCTTCATCACTTGGCTATTTGCTTCTCCAGTGTTGTATTAGAAAACATCAGTTTTACACTTGGAAACGGATCTGTGCACCTCAAGTAGATGATTACTTCAGATACTATCCTTTATGTCTTACTTTACCGAAATATCAATGACGTAGATGATCATTTTCAAAGTCACGACACTATGGGAGCTCTGTAGATAAGGACTGAAGAATCAAAAGGAGCTTCAAGAGAGGTCTAACCAAGCCTTTCAGCTCCATGTTGTACAGGCTGACTGGTGCATAGTCAAATCTATGTTTCATGATACTCATGTAAGAAACATCAAAAACAGCACAACAGCCATTACAGATAGTTTGAGGAGACACATTGAGCCGTTATATCTATATACAAGGCAAGATTCAGTTGTGAAGCATCACCCTTAAGCTATCCAACTTGTTGTTATTGCCCCCAAAGCTTTCAGCGTGTCCAACGACTTGCTAAAGAAAGATCAGATGGTATACATTACTGATAATCAAGCAGTCAGCACCTAAATCTCCTTTAGCGCATGTGGTACAATATCTTCTCTGCCCAAAGAACTCTACAACAGCAGCACAATGTCTGCTACTGGTTGATAGTGTAAATCTTACATTATCTTCTGCTGCTCTTGCTCAGTTGGTCTTGTGTTCTCCATTTTTGGCCCAGCCTCTGGTCATGGCAGACACAACAATGCTGTACATGTTGAGCCAGGCCTGGCGCAGCGGAGCTGTGCAGCCGGCACCGAGACTGCACTGCAGCATGTAGAGCAGGGACTCTCCAACCAGCTGACAAACATGCAAACAACAAGGTTATTCTGAATAAGTCTGTAAAAGACAGTAAACTTAAGTCTTTATCCACATACTGAGTGAGAAAAGCATCGACCTGACAGCATATTTTTAACTGTTTAAATCACAGGAACAACACACAGATAATATAATGATGCAAAATTGGTTTCACCCATTCTACACTGCTCAAAAAAATAAAGGGAACACTAAAATAACATCTTAGATCTCAATGAATAAAATATTCCAGTTAAAATCTTTATTTATTACATGGTGGAATCCGTTAAGAACAAAATAACATAAAAATTATCAATGTAAATCAAAATTATTACCCCTTGGAGGTCTGGATTTGGAATCATACTCAAAATCTCATACCACCCTCATGGAGTGTTTCTGACAGTTTGAGCAGAAACATGGATATTAGTGGTCTGCTGGAGGTCATTCTGCTCCTCCTGTTCCTCCTTGTACAAAGGAGGAGGTAGTGGTCCTGCTGCTGGGTTGTTGCCCTCCTATGGCCCCCTCCATGTCTCCTGTCTGTACTGGCCTGTCTCCTGGTATCTGCTCCATGCTCTGGACACTGTGCTGACAGACACAGCAAACCTTCTTGCCACAGCTCGCATTGATGTGCCATCCTGGATGAGCTGCACTACCTGAGCAACTTCTGTGGGTTGTAGACATCACCTCATGCTACCTCTATGGTGACCTCTATGGCTACCTCAACCTCTATATACCTCTATGCAAAAGTGACCAAAACATCAGCCAGAAAGGATGAGAACAGAGAAAAGGTCAGTGGTCACCACCTGCAGAACCACTCCTGAATAGAGGTTGTCTTGCTAATTGTCTCTCCTTTCTACCTGTTGTCTGTTCCATTTGCACAACAGAAGGTGAAATTGATTCACAATCAGTGTTCCTTCCTAACTGGACAGGTTGGTTTCACAGAAGTCTGGTTGACTTGGAGTTACATTGTGTTGTTTAAAGTGTTCCCTTTATTTTTTTGAGCGGTGTATATCAGAACACAGAGAACAGAGCCATAACTCTGCTTGCTATACCAAGCACTAAAGTGCCAGTAGCAGTGTGTGCTTAATAAAGTTCAATAAAGCAGAGAACAGGTCTATATGAGTGGTGTTATGGGTGGGAAGTACAACAGCACTTCACACTAAACAGCACTCATTGCACTGTACGTGACAGCACTAGTGAATGTTTACCCAATGACTAATCTGTAATTACTGAAAACCACCTACTTCTGAGAACATTATAAGTCTAAAATATAAATATAAATAAAAGGAAAGAAAACATTAACATTTTTGTTAAAGTTTATTCATTTTACACATTTGATAAGGTGTGAGAAGATGAGATGACAGAAGAAATTTAAGTTTAATTTCTAAGTAGGCATAATAACACGTCACCATAGTAGCGCTATGTAATATTTTCTGCCAGTTAGGAATACCACAAATTTTCCTTTCAGTCTCAGAAAAAGTAACAATATTGACACTGTAGCATTGAGCTGCTAATATTGTGTGTGTGCGCGTGTGTGTGTGTGTTGTAATGGCAATTAGAAAACATGGACATCATAAGGCCAAGTAAAAAAAAACAATTGGTGATCATCCCCGCCCGACCCTCTAAAAAGCACCCGACCATTTTTTTTTTAATGCAAAATAGCGCGCCAAATGAGCGTCCGATGGGCGGGACAAGGCCTAGCATTTATCCAATGACACGTCTCGTGTCGCTGCACTCTTTGTTTTGCTATTGAACTCTGCGTCCACCCTGTTTAAAGCACTGTGAAGCTGCGGGAATGAGTGAGAGGAATGCCGCGTCGTTACCAGTGATAAGAAGCTGATTCTGAACAAAAGTTGTAGCGCATATTTAGTCAATGACGTGTACACACAACAGTATATTATTGATGACTTATTATTTTTTGACATTTTAGGGGAAGCTGAGCTTCCCTTGCAGTCTTAGAGCAATCGCCTCTGCACTAGATGCATTTTACCAGGAATACAGCAACGGGAAGCATGATGGTGTCCCCATTTCACGTTTTCAACATCATTTTAATATTCGCTACATACTTTTCTACCATCAATCTTAAAAAAAAAAAAAAACACCTCCCCCCCGACCCAACATTTTTTGGTGAAAAAGGATGATCACCAATTTTTTTTTTTACTTGGCCTAATGTATGGTAGTTATTTTGGTCAACAGAAAAACCTGTCCATCTCAGTATATGACAACTTTACAGAAAAAACTAATCAGTTTCTCTGTTTTAGAATCCAAAATAAAAAAGTATGAATGCATAAAAAAATAAAATGATTGAAATTCAAATTAATTTAGAAATGAAATTATGATCAGGGTTTTTGTAGTTCTGTTTTATGTCAGAAAACATCAGAAAGAAAGAAACACAGAGCAGTCAGACTATACTTTCTTTCTGATGGGAAGTTAAAGCCATTGCTATTGGAAACTATCGGACATACAGAAACGGATTAGCTAGGTTAGCTAGTTCTTCACTTTGTATGTGAAGATAAAGTCACCAAGCCCAGCACCATACTGACCGGAATGTAAACAATAATAGTAAGTCGAAGCTTTAACTCTGTTGATTATACATTAATTTAATGCTAGCTATCTGCTAACTAATTAGCTAATGCCTAGTTGATTAGCATATATTCTTGCAGCTATAGAACAAGTGATTGTTCATATTTATACTCTCAAGGGAAAGAAGACTTGCTTCATTCTACACTTAATCCAGTTTAATATCTGTTTATGTAGAAAAATCAATATGTCAGTAAGTTACAACCTAGTGTTGACTAGCTTAAGTTAGCCTAGCTAGGTACCAAAACTAGCTAGTTACGCTAAAGTACACTACAATACACTACACTAAACAACACTACAATATACTAACCTATACTATAGTATACTAGACTAAACTACACTACAATATACTAAACTACACAACACTACACAACTATACCACATTACACACTATGCCACACTAAATGTCTGTGATAGAAAATATTGTTATAGATAATTTAACTAAGGGATATGATATATATTTATATTAAGGAATGACACTGGTGGCAGTCAGAAAATCATCACTTCTTTAAATTTTAAAAAAGTAAATCTTGGGCTCCATTATCTAAAAATGTAGGATTTATTATTAAAATGTGTATTGTTTGGTTAAAGCTTATTATATATGCTTTGCTGCCAGTTTGTGAAACTAATGCATAGTTGAGTGTGACATTGGGAATCACAATTAGATCACTGGAATTAAAGTAGAGCTCTGCAAATAATTATCTGGGAGAATGGCTCTTTAATCTTTAGAAAACTTTAGAATCTTTGGCTTTAGAATCTTTAGAAAATGTAATTTTTTATTTAAAATTTTTCCTCTTTGCAGACACATGAATGCTCATGGTTCAGGTGTGGATGCAGAGGAGCAGTATACTCACAGCAAAAGACTGGGTTTTGACGCCAACAGCTTGGTGCTTTTTGCCCAGGTTCAACAAAAACTCCTCCAAAGTGTGCAGGTCATCAAGATGGCTGACAGCTGCATCAATCACCACCATCACCTGGACAGATGCACAGGTGGGCATTTTTTAAGCACCATCAATATCTCAAATATTTAAGTGGCAATTACTATAAAGCCAGATGATCCTTGTCCTGGAGTATTCCAGGTTTAACTAGTCAGCTAATTAATTTGATACATTTTTTGATGCGAGTGTGTTAGAGCTGTACCAGTAATTAAATCTGCAGGGCAATGGTTGATCCAGGATTAGGAACCACTGCATTAGGGAGATTCAATTAAGAGTGTAGGGAGTTTGGGAAGAATTAATTTGCCTCACCTTAGTGACATGCTCCAGGAACTCTGGGCTTGAGAGGCATTCTGGCACTACTCCACACTTGGTTTTGTAGCTGAACAGGGTAAGCAAAGTGGGGTCCAGCTCAAAAAGCCTATAAAAGACACCTGTATTAAAGAACTCCAGTAGCACTCTGCACGTTAGAGACACTTTGTTGTGATGTTCCGAGATGCAGCCAAACAGGAATTCTGAGATTTAAACAGGAATATAGATCCTGTCGCCAAGCAACAAGTCAAGCCTCTGTGTGAAGTGTGGTAACAACTATCAGACAGTTAGATGTTTGATGTGTTTGTTTACATCAAATGGGTCTAGCATTTACAAACATGATTCTTAACTATTGCTTGGATGAAATGTCCTTTACTGAGCAACCATGTGTTATGATTTTAGTTCATTCATTTTAGACCATTATGGAATTGTCAAACACTGTCTTTTCATCCTGTAAATACAACCTCAACATCTATCTCCATCACTTATATCCTTCATAAAAATAGTGATGCTTGATCAATATGAAATTCACAATTAAATTAGCAGTAACCTTTCACTTTCAAAATCATAAAAATGTGAATCCTGTAACTTTACACACATCAGAAGACCTAATCTACATATTCCAGATTGCATTAGTCTCATTCCATCACCTATCATCAAATACAATGTAACATAGTGGCTAAGCATGCATACACTACCTGGTAAACATGACGACGCCATGTGGGACCTTGTTCTTGCCGAGGCTTTCCCAGCTGTCCCGGATCAGTTCTTTGTCTTTGCTTGAGAGTTTCTCCATACTGTCAGCTGGTAAGTGTTTGCACAGCCTAAGGTGGCACAAGGATATTTACACCAGTGTCCACTGAATCAAGCCAGAACTTCCTGATCCATTTCCTTAATCCTAGAACGAGGAAGGTATATTCACTTGCTCCACCTGAAAATAGAGCATGCAAAACATTCAACCATTATGTGTCTAGGGAAGATTATAAGAAGAAAGTGATGAACTACAGGTTCAGAAGAGAAAACCATTCAGTAGAACTTGTCAGGAATGATACCTGGATGAATTATTCCTATCCTCTTAGCACCGTGTAGTCTTGTGTACTAAGGTGACGTACCTTTGCTTGCCTGATCTAGACTGACCTTGCTTTCTCAGTAGCTTCCTCTGCCTCTCTCGGGCATTGGGATATCAGGGTGTACTGAGTGAATATGTGCATGTAAAGCCTGCAGTATTCTCTCTCTCTCTCTCTCTCTCCCTCTCACTCACTCACTCTCTCTCTATCTTTCTTTCTCAATGTCTCTCTCCCTTGCTCTCTGTTCCCGCTCCCTTCACTGAGGCTTTGCTCTCTCACAAATGCTGGTTTGATATGCAGTCAAAACGAGCTGACAAGGTATGTGCTGTCATTGCCTCTATATCCTCTCCATTTAATTCATACTCCTACATACTGTCATCCTCCTATACACTGCGCTCATATGTTATGTACAAGGAACATATTTGTAGTCCTTAATGCAAGACGATGATGAAGATGTTTCAAGCCACAGCTCCTCCTGCAGGTGAGACCCTGGCCTTCAACAAAAGGAAAACTGATTTCCATAATCAGGAGCAGAACTTGTATCTGAAGTGCAAATGCCTTAAGCACATTTCTGTGAAAAAAGCCAAATAAAGATACATACATTATCAAACACATGAAGCATATCTGCAAACGTGGCCTGCTTATATACTAATGCATGATGGTGAAATTGTATTTGTTTTCAGTAAATATATGTGGTATAATATAATAAATTAATTATATAATTAAATATAAATAATAATATAATTATTAAATATTAATAAAAAATAATTCAGTGGAACGGAAAGATGCTGAATCTGTATACAGATCAAAAGCAAAAACGATCTTATCTCTTAATAATAATAATAATATGACATAATAAAAATAATTTAAAAAAATAAAAATATTAATAATAATAATTCCATCCATAATGTCAGGTACAGTTCTAGTGAATTCAAATAACATTTTGTACAAGGAAATTCATATTTTGTGTTGGAAAACAAATCTAAAGCCATATAAACACTCTACATTCCATAGTCTCTGTGTTTCATACATCTTTTAGCATTACAGCTTTCAGAAGTGAATGTAACATCATGGCCAAAATGTTCTACCTCCAAAATGTCAACTTTGAAATGGAAAATACATTTTTAACTTTTAATGGAAAATATTTTAATCTGGAGTTGTGGAGCATTTCTATTGGTCTGTCTGTCTTTTTCACACAGGGTTCAACTTGTATTTTCAACTGGTGTATGAAAGTAAACAATGGAAAATTAAGGTTTATTTCAACAGGGACATTAAGCTGCAGTGAAATGTTAACACACCATTCATCAGCACCATATAACATAACACTTTAGCAGCCTTTTGTGTGACACATCAGATACTACACTGAACTGGCCTGGGCTGAGATCAGAGACATACTCTTAAGTTACTTTAAAAAGGACAAGTAGAACATGACTTCTCCTGGTCACATGTCCTAGTTTTGCTGTATTGCACTGCACAACATGTGTGAATGGATTTATCAGTTAATTTTGACTAATATTCCTCTGTATTTAGTACAAAAGGCACCTGACTGTATACATCTTCCTAGGATCAGAAGTGCAGTGCTGTCATTGTGAGGGACAATCTGTCGGGAAACTGAGCGTGCTCAGTGATGATAGGGTAGCAGGAGAGAGCAGTTGCCATGACGACCTTGCAGGAGCCCTTGAACTTTCCATCATGTGATGCTGAAAGCTCAGGCCAAAGCACGTCTCTCCAACCCCAGGTTATGTTCTCAGCGGGATGCGTGGTAGCTTTGAGATAATGAGTGAATATGCACTATATCTAGAGTTTTGTGGACCCATGTTTGATGCACCACAAATTCAAATGAAATTGTGATTCTGGGTTAAAGATGGAGAGCAAAAATGTTGATACTGATATTGGAAGAATGTGTGGACATGTTGCTGCAATTTATACACCCAATAGTCTGTGATGTCAGTAAACATTGTACAATAATGTGCAGACATTCATTTTGTCTTATTTATTGGACTTTTGCTTATTTCACCTGTATTTCAGTCTAGTTGGATGTGCACACAAAACTTTTTTCAGTAAATGTAACACGTTCGGCCTTCTGTTCACTCCACAAGAGACATTAGATCAAACTTTCAACATACTGTGGTGATAAATCACTACCTAGACTTAGTTTACATAACTCAAAACATTTCAAAAATATAGATTCAAAGCATGCTGGAATGTTTTAGCTTTTAATTTCTGAAACATATATCACCAAAGAAATCAAAAATAGGTTTGAGGGAGTGTTCACAGTGAGTTCAGTCGGGGTAGTAAGGCTCTTGATGTGGTGGGCAGCTGGGGCAGTACGCTAACATGAGGGTTTTGTTTTGATGATAGATAAATAGCCAAAGCTGTTTACTTTAGTGGTGCTGTGGTTCTGGAAATAGCCAGACTTCATCCTCAAGATTTACATCTCAGAAATGTGAATTTCAGATGGGCCTTGTCCTAGAAGGAACTTGTCAGATCACGTTATTCCTGTATTTCTTCAAATGGAGTTGAGAGAATAAAGCTTTGCTCTGTGACAGTTATAGGTAATAATTATGGTACTGTTGTCCATCATCACCTTGACTTTGTAGCCCGGCAGTTGACAAACGGCGGGGCTCAAGTATATTTACTGTAAACCACGTTAAAGTTTCCCTGATTCAATGTTTGTTCATGTTTGGTGGAGACCCACCACCACAATCTTTGAAAGGTGTAATGACATCTGTGTGGTCGCAAACATTATTTAATGGGCAATAAGAAAAACTCAAGCAAACACACAGTTTTTAATATTTAGTTCCCCTGGTTACTAAGGATTTGTTTTTGGTTTCCAAGTGTTCCTTTGCAGCCCCTGACACATTTATAGTCATAAAATATCAACATGCTTTTAATTTTTTATTTAAGAATACAAAAATCATCATGCACAAAAAAAACAATAGCATTTCTAGGTAAATTACAAAAAAAGAAAAAAATTCAAAGTTTGGGGAAGTCAAGTTTTCTTATTAACAAATTAAACAAATTTAATCAAACAATATCACGTATCACAAATGTCACAATAATTGTTACACCATAGGAATTAGGCCATAGGACCCCCAACAATTTATCATAATGTTAGCACTAAAATCTTTGACAGGTTCACATTGCCTGTGTGCTCAATATATTCCATATGTGCTTAACTCTCTGAAGTCTGGAGGGTTTTCAGACACTCTTATGTAGTCTGACATGCCTTGACTTTTTACAAATTACACCCATCTAAAATGTTTTTTTTTTACCCCAAAGTGTTACACAGGTTTTTGTTCAGCACAAGCTCAGCAACAACTGTGTCAATGCAGTAAGAATGTCATAAATCTATATTGACTAAATCTACTCTAAACTTAAACTTTCCAAAAACATTTTTTCAGATGTGTTGATACAGTATATTGTGAAAAAACACACTCTAAACATTTCTAGCCAAGACTGTTGAACTCAGAACTTTGTAAACAGGTGTTGGCTACACTCTGGTCATTACAGTTTTTAGAAATTGTACTGGTTTTATTTCTAAAGCTAAAGAAATGTGAGACACTGTGTTTTCACTTCACCACTAATCCTACATTGAATATTTATGAGAGAGGTTTGAGGTGAGATGTCTTTGTTCAGGTGCTGTGATCTTACATTATAGACAAAATAGGCATTTGAATACATTCTTGGACTGCTAATACTCCAATGGAATGTCTGGAATTTCCATGTCATTATCAAGTGGGCAGAAAAAAGCACAGCGCTCTGACTCAAGCTGAAAAATGTGTTGCTGCTTAATTATGCCTCTCTCACAAGGATCTAAAAATATATTTAGATTCAAGCTATATATATTGGAAAAGTAAACCCTTTAAGGTTTCCAGGGTATGTTTAGTTTTGTTTCTAGGATAAAATCTCGCAGTTATATAAGTGTTTTGCAGAATTTCATTGATATCCCCCTGCAGGATACTTTCTACTGGAAATCCTGGAGTATTCCTACATCATGCAAACTGCATGCCAAACTCATCACATCCTTGCCTCAGTAGATAGAGATTACATTTAGTAATGCTGAAGTATTCCTTTATCAAAAATATCTTTTGAAAAGTAAAAGTGATCAATTTCAATGGAAAGCATGATGTCCCCAAACTTTTCAAGAACAGCATATCTCTAAGCTCTGCCACATTTCATATTCAGCTTTTCAAAAGATTTAACTGATTCCAGCAGTATGAACGTCCATCCATTCAGCATTCACCACACACACTGGATTCTTATCCAAGCTGCTTGCTCGCCGTCAGCAGACTTCTTTGGTTTTCACACTCTGCTTCACTCCCTCTCCTCATTTCGGCTGCTGTCTTCCCCGCTTCCTTCCCTGCAGGAATTGCAGTTTATAAAACCCTCTATCCATCTCCAAGGATAACGTAACACATCATTCAGTATCAAAGTATACCATATGGCTTGTTAAATTTCCAGTGGGGAAGACAGATTTAACTTTAATGTGTACATTACGGATCATTAGAAAAGAACTAAAGAACTGCCCTGTGAGACCAGGATAAGTATTTTACATGCTGTCATGCTGTCTCACTCTGTGTTCTCTCTTTGGCCAAAGGTGGCACTATTATGGAAACTTACCACTTGAGAATCACCTTCATGATGTGCAGCATTATTGGATTGGTCCACAATCCTATGGTTGTTTGGTAAAGCTGGTCATTTACATTGACTGTCTATAGATGATATGCATGTTACATCAAAGTTGGTGAGATTCACTGCAGTACACCAACTGAGTGGCAGAAACATTGTGTGGCATTCAGTGTGAAGACAAGAACTAAAACTAAAACTTTCAGAAGAAGCAAAGTCAAATATTATGGCGACAGTTGCTCTGAATAACAGTGTACATCATATCAAAAACTATCCACCATTATGTGGACTGATGGTCTAGAAGTGTTAATTAGAATCATACACAAGATGTAAAATATCTTATGCCAAACCATTAGAGCTTCACATAGGGCCCACCCTACTCTCTTACTACTGGCAGCCACACAATGCTATTATTTCAATCCTATAGCTACACCCTATGTTTGCTGTGGCCGTTTATGATCCGATCAGCAACCAGCTACCCTTACCATCTACGGTTACTTATTGAGCCCATCACATGAGTACCCAAACCACACACTGCATTACTACAGGGGTTAGACAGTAAAAGTGAAACACCTGTCATTTTAGTGTGGGAGGTTTCATGGCTAAA
>BRDA01044877.1:0-15439 GCA_036984385.1 Crenuchus spilurus
AAGACAGATGTTGTGATTCGTCAAAACGGGTCGTGTCCCAAATCAACAAATTAAAAGTATACATACACAAATGTATTATTTTTCTGTAACTTTCGCTCACTGTGCCTGGATAGCAATGGAAATAAACTTAGTTTTCATGTGTTATTCTTGACCGAGTCCGAGTCGAGTCGGGAGTCATTTTGGACGAGTTACAAGTCAAGTCTGAAGTCTATTTGTGTACGACTCGAGTGCGACTTGAACTCGAGTCTCTAACTCGAGTGCCCATCTCTGGTTTGGAGGAATCTATGAGCTGCTTGCTTCAGGTCCTTCTACATCTTTTCTATTGGATTAAGATCAGGATTTTGACATGGTCATCACAAAACATGAACTTTATTCTTCATTAACCATTTATTGGTAAAACAATTGGTGTCTTTAGGATCGTTGTCTTGCTGCATGACTCATGTTCTCTTGAGATTACATTCATGAACTGATGTCATGACATTTTAATTTAGAATTCTTTGATATAATTCAGAGTTCCCTGTTCCATCAATGATGACAGCCGTCCTGGCCCAGATGCAACAAAACATGTCCAAACTATGATACTACCACCACCAAGTTTCACATATTTTTATGCTGAAATGCAGTGTTTTCTTTTCATTCCATAAACATGGTGTGATGATCAGACTTTGCTAGATCCCTGTTCTTTCAATAAAACAGGGCACCCACTCACACCTGATTGTCATTCCACTGATTGACAACAACTGACTCAAATTTCACCTTCAAGTGATCTGCTAATCCTAAAAGTTCACATTAGGGTTGAGCCGAATACTCATTTCAATCAAGTATATACGGATAAAGCATTTGTGACGAGTATGATCATTAATCTATATCCATGCTCGTGCTGAAGGAAAATCCTCATTGGGTAACGGACTGTCTTCACGATCTGTGGTTGGCCAGTAACACAGAGTGCCCGCCCCTGCTGGGCCCCTGCTGCGCCCCACACACATGCTGCCAGAGCTGTGCTGCACTCTCACTCCCTCTCACACAGTCACTCAGTCACACACACACACACACACACACACACACACACACACACCTACCTTATTCAACATTTTTTAACTTTGTGTGAAAAAAAAAAGCCAAAAACTTTAAAAAATAATAATTGAAAGAAAAAAAATCTGTTTGATCATAAAATAAAAAACTCAAATTAAAAAAGGAAGTTGTGTTGAGTATGACAACTCTTGTTCATACATACTTAGTGGTTCATAATTTCCTACTGCATGAGTTGTATTCATTCATGCACTTAACCATATTCATGTTCTGAGTTTATAACTTGTTCTGTAAATAGTTCTCTTACGTTTGTGATCAAAAACATTAATTTGAATCTCAATTTTGCGGCTGTTCTGTAAATAGTTTTCAAATAAACAAAACATATAACAACTTCTGATCAATTCAAATCAATTTCAGACTTAAAATAATGTACAGATTTAAGCCCCACCCACTTCCGGTTAAACTATGCCCAATTCCTGTTTAGGCTCCGCCCACTCAGAGTACAGATATGGATACAGATAATTTAGATGGTTGAACAGATACAGATACTGATAGTGGTGTACTCGCTCATCCCTAGTTCACGTACTCAATTGAGTCCCAACAGTGGCGACAGCTCAGGTTATTAGTCATTATGTCATAACTGAATGATTATAAACAGTTACTCATGTCCTGACCGCTGCTGAATGGCAGCAGTTTAGTTGGAGATATAAGCTTCTCCTATTGCCTGCAGAGAGAGTTCTGCCCTCTCTCACGCACTCCAATTAGTACTGCACACATCTCCCTTAGCCAGTGGACACACAAACACATACTAATTACAGAATTGCTGTTATCAGTTATCTCCAGCATCCATGAAAAGGCAGCGAAAGAAGAAACAGAATTGGAAAGCGTTTTTATTTTTTTCCCCAATCATTTGGATGCTACAACGAACCTCAAGTTATCTGCATTCGGTGTACTTGCTGCAAAACTCTTGATGTCAGAGCTACTTTAGAAATTAATTGGTTTCCAACTAGCAAGCTACATAAATCCAGATGAATGAACAATCTCTGACCCCCTTGGAGGAAAACTGAGGCGAAATTAGTCCAATTGCTAAAGCTACACAAGATCCAAAGCTCGCCATCTTATCGAACTAATCTACCATTACAAATCACGCTCCTGAAAAAATGACATGCGATTTGGGAAATCTGTCTTTAATTGTAATTACAGCAAACTCTATAATTAAACAGCTTGCTTTTAAATGCATTTGACCTCAAAACTCAGTTATAGTGTTTACACATATTAAGGCTTGTCCATGAATTAAAATGCACATTCAATGATGAAACAACATCCACAGCATTGTGACAGAGGCTTGAGTTTAACCTCAGGTTTGGTAAGTGCACTGATAAGGGCATCATGTTTCTACGAAGATCACTGACCACTATCGATGCCACTCAAGGGGTGAACAAACTATCATAGAAGAAGACATCTTGGAGATGACCATAACTGCTATTGCTTCTTTAAAGAACATGGGGAAAATGAGGGGTGCAGGTATTATGTGGGCCACTTCCGGCATACAGATCTGGCCCATATACCACAATGAATGACCACCCAGAAGTGGGCCAGGTACAGTTGCCGAAAGCCAACTTTAGCTACCTGAACAATACCATTAAACATAATAACAATGACAAAATTAATAGTTAATATGTTGCATTTTGTGTTTAATTGTACTGTTGAGGCATTTTGCATTTCACCAAAGTCCATCATATAAAAAGTGGCCCACTTCTGGGCAGTCATTCATGGCAGTATGTGGGCCAGATCTGTATGCTGGATCTGGTCCAGGTTTGGGTCAAGGTTACATTAATAACGTTACGAGAGTTCAACAGGCTGGACCAGTAATGTGGTTCAAGCTTCTGTAGTCTCAGCCAATGATGCTCCACCCACACATAGATGGAGAATCTGATATCTTTAGTACAGGAGTCAGCAAACGTACCCACAAAGCACTAGTCTCAGTCTTCAATCCATAGACATGTTCAATATATTGAACAAGTTAACCCTTTAAACTGAATCAAATGTCCTGTCAATATAAGCATGGCAATTATGCTAACCACTAGGGGTGTAAGAAGTATTGATATACTTATTACATCACAGGATTATGTGTTGTTATACTCTATTGATTCTCAAACACAGTATTTCTAATGATTAGTTTACAATGGTCAGAGCAGTTCATTATGTGTTTAATCCCCTGAGCTTAAGACTGCAGAGAGTTAGTACATTTCATAGTACTCAGAAAGTCATACTAGACAGCAGAATTACTGGATAGAATACTAGATGTTTCAATTAACCTAATGCTTCACCCGGAAACCATATTTACATATATTTTCATATTTTTGTCACTTACCTCAGGTATAATCCTCAGGTATAATAATAATTGTGGGTGCCACGTTTGCCTCTTGGGTTCACGTCCCCATCTGTGTGAAGTTTCCATTTTCTCCCTGTGTCTGCATGAGTTTCTTCGCACAGTCCAAAAACATGGAGATCAGGTGAATTGGCTATTCTAAATTACCCTGGTGTGTATGAATGTGTATGTCTGTGTATGAATGTATGTATGTATGTATGTATGTACAGTATGTATGCCCAGATATGGTTGGCACTCTGTCCTGGGTGATCCCCCTAGTGCTCGATGCAGTCCTCCAGGTGGACGATCGCTTCCGGGTTGAGAGTACTGGCTATCACTTCTCACCCTTGTGTAGTTGAGTGTGTGTAAATGGAGTGTGTTGATTGTAAAGCGCCCTTGGGTTTGAGAAAGGAGCTATAATAGTGTAACGTTAGTAATAATAAAAATCATCATCATCATCATCATCATCATCATCCATCAGCCAAGATATGGTTTAGAACTGGAGCGCTGAGGCTAACACACCTAACTGTACATTAGTTTTATACTTCACAGTAAGTCATAACTACATCGCAGTGTTGTAATTGATCTTCAGTCATTAGACTCTGGAATTAGGGCTGGAGAGAAAGCCCAGATTCAAATACATCTGTGCTGGGGTCAAAGTGCAGAGAGGGAGCGGCAAACCAAAGTATAACAAAAGCAAACCCCAAAAGAAACAAATAAAACTATAAGCCTCTGCCAGGGATGAATGGGGTGCAGCAACGATGGAAAGTGCCATGCACACATGCTTCTGCTGCACCCAGGGAGCGTGGGAAAACCAATGACGCTCAAACATAGAAATAAGCAGCCTTGCAGGCGCCCAAACGGAGGCTCTTACCCCATAGAGGTACCCACACTCAACAGGTGCAGAATCTCCAGAGGGGCCCCTCGCGCCATGCCAGGATTTTGCCACCCCACCAAAATCCTGTCGACAGAGGGTGCGACTACAGCCCAAACCCAGGGTGAGTGATGCCGAACCACATCAAGCCACCAAAAATGGACTACAGTCCCAATGGCTCATGGGTTTACAGCTGGGGTTTACTCCTCCCCAGGCCAATGAAACCCCCCTGGAATCACCACAAACATAAACAGACAGAAACATCCCTGCCTCCATAAGTGACATCTTTATTTTATTTTTCCCTTTCTTACTTTTTGAATAAAACCTCTTTCTGTATCACTACCCCTCTAATGCACAACATGGGTCAGTGTTTCTATGGTATATCTTTTAAATAAATGATTCTTTAATCATTTTCTATTCAAAATACTAAGTAAATATCTTGTTTTTGTTTAGCACAAATCTTCATTTTTATTTTCCGGGCAACATGCCCCAGCCGCCGGGTGAACCCTTACAGAAACAAGCAGAGTAAGGCTTGTCAGTAAACATTAGCAATAGCAAACCAAGTTGACTAGCGATGTTACCATTGCAGAAATTGTAATATATTGTCTTGCTTACAGTATTGCAATATACTGAATGGATATTGTACTGTCAATACACAGCCCTACTAACCACAGAAGTGCTGGTCCACCTCTAAACATGATCAAAGTTTCCTTTCCCCCACAGATACTGCTATATGACTACCCAAGGTCATCCTTACTGAAGCTTCTGACATACATATTTATCACAAAGGTTTGATGGCTTATTAAGAGACACTCTTGATAAAAATGCAGCTAATGATAGCAGACCCTCCAAGTTTAATAACGGGTGCAGATTTGAGGTGAACTCCGTGCTCAGGAAGTGTCATTTGCAATGGCTTACCAATCAGTTATGTTCTCCTGCAGAGGCCCGTGTGCAACATGGAGTACTTTTCTTCTGCCTTTTTAAGTGTCTTCTGGTGCCTCCTCGTGTAGATGATTACAGCTTTTTTCTCCACAAATGTGTGGTTCTAGACTATAATTGGTGACTATTCTTAGACAATTCTTTGAGATGATAGACATGAGCACTGTCATATAACATGCAAAACACACTGTCACACATTCTGAGGAAATAGTTTATGGACTGTTCCTGAACCACTGTGAACAATTGCAGCTCAAAGTGAAAATACAGTTAACACAATGGTTCACGCAGAAACCATATTTACATATATTTTCATATTTTTCCACTTATCTCGGGTATAATCCATCAGCCAAGACATGGTTGGAGAACTGGAGCTGTGAGGCTAACAAACACTAGATCTCAATAGTCACTTAAATGTGAGTTACTTATTTTTATACTTCATGGTAAGTCTGTGACTTAAACCATATCAACTGCTCTGTGAGAGCTTCAGGGAGACTGGATGCAGTTTAAGAGAAGTTACTGATGTTTTGACAATCATGTTTAGGTGAAAACAGAGTTTATTAGAACCCCTAATACATCCAGGCCACTAGGTGTCAGTATTGTGGTTGTTTCATAAGACGAAGAAAAGTCAGTGGAGAACCTGAGCTTGTTTGAGTAAATTATTTAAATGTTTGACAGATAAATGAGTGTGTTAAGTGATTTATAACAAGCTTACAAAACTCTCAAAAAGAGAAAGATATTTAGATGAGATGAGAAGTCATTTCAGTTAAGATTGTTATAATATGTGACCCCGCCAGAGAAAACCAGGTCAAAGTCTTTTTTTTCTTTTTTTTAAAATAAATTTATTTCTAGGTTTTTGCCCATTTTTATCCCCTTCCCAATGTAGGGGTAGCCAATTCGCCCATCCCCTCCGTTAGGCCTCTCCCCATCACTTTGCACTGTCCCTGACTCTAGGAGGGTGCAAGCAAACACAAGCCTCCTCCGGTGCGTGTGATGTAGCCACCGCTTCCTTTTCGAACCACCACTGATACGCCGTCACTGGAGAGCCTAACGCGCTCGAAGGAAGGCACACAGGGTCCCCAGCTCCAATTGGACCAATCAGTAGACGCCTGAGCCAGCAGACATTGCAATGTGAGAGTGATAGAGAGAGTGAGAGCGCCATCTACCTGCCCAGAGAGAGCACTGCCAATTTTTGCTTTATTGGGCCCCGGCTGTTGATGGCAAACAGCATGACCGGGATTTGAACTCGTGATCCTCGGGTCATAGTGGTAGCGTCTTTGCCCGCTGAGCCACTCGGGGCCCCCAAAGTCTTTTTTTTTTCAAAATTAGTTTTTTCAAAAGAACTTTTTTGTGAATTTGTTTTGTTTTTGATCAAAATATGTACTCTGATAGATATCTGAGACTGTTATCTTTCATTTACAGCAATAATCCTGAGCGGCTAAGTTTTGTCGCTAATGTGACACAATTTTGACACGATATCTCAATAAGTTGCCAAGTGACTTTGGCCTGGTTTTCTTTGGCGGGGTCACATATAATTTCACTAATAGCCAGCAGATGACATGACACCTCAAAGCATCACAGACTGCAGAAACTGCACACTGGACTTCAGACACTTGGATTGTGTGTCTCTCCACTCTTCCTCCAGACTCTAGCAGCTGATTTACTAATGAAACACTAAAGTGACTTTCATCTGAAAAGAGGACTTTGTACTGAGTAACAGTCCAGTTCTGGTTCTGCTCAGTCCAGGTCAGACACTTGTGATGTTGTCTCTGGTTCAGGAGTGTTGATATTAGTGAATGTGACAGTTGTAGTCTGAGAGATTCACTATTTATACTCTTTATAGTCTTTTACTCACAATCACACATTATCTGTGTCTGAGAGTCTGGGTTTAAAAACAAAAAAGATTAAAAACAAAGATGGTTCAGATATGTCACTTAACATGTATTGAATACAGAATATAATTTTTTTTAGAAATTCTAAACAAAAATGAACTTTTTCCACAATTTTATAAATGACTTGATTCTTGTGTGCAGTTTATAAAATTCTAGAAATAAGAAATATTAGATAATAAGAATACTTCCACTTAGTCAGACATCATTATTTGCAGTGTACATGAAGAGCTTTTGTGAAATTGGGACATTAAATGCAGGGCAACACAGTGAAAATGTCAGAATTGGAAATATGCTGCCGAGTAAAAAGATTAGACTCTAACATGGGAAGAAGGTTTCAAAGAAAAAATGCTCCAGAAAGTACAAATTGCTGTAAATGACCTATTAGACAGTACAAGCCACAATGAAAGGAATAATTATGCTTAGATGATGGGCATGAAGGCATGTCAAATGTCATTCAAAGCACATCATGTCGTGTCCTCATTAATGAGTTCATGATCTAAGTGTGAACCGGAGTCCGGTCACAGAGCACATGCTGCAAATGAAATTAATGTAAAAAAGGCCAGGAGAGGTACTGAAAATAGGAATAGTGCTGTGCTCCATTCTGAATGCTGCTGCCTCATGAGTCACACCGCCTTCCACAGGCGATGCTGAGGGGGGTTACAGGGCTTAAGACTTCAGTGTTTTTAGCACAGTCCTGAAGCGGAAAGGATTAAAGTGAAAGTACATTTTTTTCCTGTTCAAGTGAGTGGAGACACCCAAATCCGCCTTCACCCTCTCCTGGACGGATGTTCACTGTTTGAGCCAAGCAATAAAATGTACAGGCATTAAGCTCCACCCCTTGACCCTCAACCTGAGCCTGTACAACCACTAGGGGCGGACCAGGAAAAAAATCCAGTCGGACCAGTGGTGGTCATTCTGGGAGGGGGTTCACTGATTATTAATCATTTGGGGGGCCAATGAGGCTGATGGGTGGACTTTTCCACATTGTACAGATTGCCACTCCACCCCAGCCTAGCACCCATTCTATCTTCAAAGATATCTTTTCCTTCCATTCATCCATTATCACACGCGCTTAGTCTTCATCAGGGTTGCGGTTAGTCCCCTACCCCTTCACTGGGCGCAGGGCAGGGCATTACTCTATTCAACTAAGCCCAGGGCAGGGTGCCAATCAATCGCTGGGTGCACACACACACACACACAACGTCAATTTAGAGTACCCAATCCACCTGACCTCCATGGACTGTGGGAGGAAACCAGAGACCCCGGAGGAAACCCACACAGACAAGGGAAGAACATGAAAACTCCACTCAGATGGGGACTCGAACCCAAGACCTCAGTGCTGAGAGGCGAACATGCTAACCACTAAGACACCGTGCCGCGCAGATATCTTTCATTTGGCAAAATTTGATTGAAAAAAGAAACTTTAGCAGGCGTCAGGACACTCTTCACAGTCCTCATAAGTCCTCATAATCAATCAGCCATAATATTTTTTAGATTTAGAGTACTGTTTTGATCCTTGTGCTTTTTACTTCAGAAATTAATTCTTTTAACCCAATCTGTGCAGTGAAACACACATTTACACACTAGTGAACACTCACTAGGGGGCAGCCCTATTCACAGTGCCCGGGGAGAAGCTAGAGGTTAGGTGACTTGCTCAAGGGCACTTCAGTCATGACCTGTTGGATCTGGGAATCAAACCAGCAACCTTCAGATCACAAGCCCAGTTCTCTAACCACCAGGCCACGGCTGCCTCTAATATCTCTAATATTAACCACCTCCTTGTATCTACACTCATTGTCCATTTTAGCTCCACTTTAGCAGCACTGTGTAGTTCTACAGTTACAGACTGTAGTTCATCTGTTTCTCTGTATACTTTATTATCCTCCTTTCACCTGTTCTTCACTGATCAGGACCCTCACAGAGCAGCTATTAGTTGGGTGGTTAATTATTCTCAGTATCACTGATGTGGTGGTGGTGTGTTTTGTTGATCAGACACAGCAGAGTTTCAGTGTCACTGCTGGAGTGAAAATAGTGACCAACCAGTCAACAGTGTCACCAGTGAAGGACTAGAGGACCAACACACACTGTGCTGAGCTGCTGTCTCTGACTTTACATCTACAAGACCAACAAGGTAGGTGTGTCTAATAGAGTGAACAGTGAGCACATTTGTTTTAAAAACATCAGAAGTTCTGCTTTGATCCACACCTATTAGCACAGCACATACTAACACCCCACCACCTCGTCAGTGTCACTGCAGTGCTGAGAATGACCCAGCACAAATAATAGCTGCTCTGTGGTGGTCCTGAGAAATTTGATTACTTGTAGCCCCTCAAGTTAAAGGTGTAGCTTAGCTAAACTTATTTGCCCAAATTACCTGAGAGCAAATCCTCTCAGATAAATGTTTACCCACTGGTGGTGCAGCTTGGCATCCTATCAGATGTTTCTCAACTTTACTCCTAATATCTTTGCTATAATACAGTGTAGAAAAAAAGCTATTTAAACATTTCCCAAATCTGTCAAATCTGCTCTTTCTATTCCATCTTATCTGGAGATTGTACGTGATTCACATCCAGAGTTTTGAGTCTATGAAGAGGGGCTGAGATACACCTCATCTGCCTCTCAACCTCTGATTCCTGTGTTTGAAACTCAGCAGGAAATCACTAAGGACTGACCCATCTGCCACTCACAGTGAGTGATTGGTGGATTCATGTGTCCATCTACATTTTATGTGAAACTGACCAAAGGAAATGAGTAAGGATTGACCCATGTCTGAAACCTTTACTCTTCATTCACTCCATATTACAAATGTATGGAATTTGAGCAGAAGGTTTAGAGGTGCAGTAATTTAGAGATTTAAACATTTATTACACATTTATCTTATTCTGTAAAGCTGAGACTTTTGTAAACCTTCATGTAATGTCACACGCCGTCATGGCTTCTCTCCAATGTCATCTGTCTCTGGTTGCTTGTAGCAGGCTAGCACCTGATAATCCAGTCCATGTCTTGATGTTATCCATTCAGGTTATTCTTGGTCTTCCACGTCTTCTGACTCCCTCCACAAGTCCAGTCATAACACTTCCTTCAATGCTCTCATGTGCTGCCTCATCACATGACCAAAGTAACGTAACTTGCGGGATTTAACGTGCATCAGTAACTTCTTTTGAGTTCTAGCATCTCATAGACTTGCTCAGTGGTCTTCATCTTTATCCATGAGATCTTCAGCAACTTCCTGATGCACTTGTTCTCAAAAGCCTGAATACGTCTTTCTTCCTCTTTCTTCAGTGTCCAGGCTTCACATCCATATGTAGCTACTGGCCAGACCAAGGCTTTCATCAGTCTTAGTTTGGTGTTGGTGCTAATTGACTTGCTTTTCCACATCTTTGTCAATTTGACCATCACCAACATGCCCATGGCCATTCTTGTCTTCACTTCACTGGCACAGTCTGCAGCTTTTGTTACTCTGCATCTCAAATACGTGAAAGAGTCTACTTGTTCCAGAAGTCTTCCTTCGACTGTGATCTTCACTATATCTTCAGTGTTCGTCATCACATTTGTTTTAGCTGCAGTGATCTGCATGTTATATTCCTTTGCAGCCTTCTCAGTGCGACTCACCAGCTCTTCTAGTTGTTCTTTTGTTGTGGCCAATAAGACGATGTCATCTGCATATCTGAGATTGTTAATAGTCCTTCCACCAATTTTGAATCCTCTCATACATCCCTCTAGTGCTTTCCTCATCACTTGTTCTCCTAAGATATTCAGTAATCATGGTGAGAGGTTATATCATTATTTGACTCCTTTTCTGATGCTGAACCATGCTGATGTGTGATCGGTGGTCCTGATGGCTGCACGCTGCTGACTGTACAAATTTCTCAGCAGCTGGATCAGGTGTGAGGGAAAACCCATCTCCAGCATGGTTATCCACAATTGCTCATGTTGTACCATGTCAAATGCCTTTGTGAAATCAATAAAACTGAAATGCAGTTCTTGATTCCTTCAACACCAAAGTAATTTGTTCACTTGAGCAAAGTTTTGTTTACACAGAGAATTCAGAATATCGGCAAATAATTCTATATTCTAACATAAATATGTCGCTTCAAATTAACACTGTATTTTACTGACAACTGAGAAGTGTGTGGATTACAGAGATGACATTTTGAAAAGGACATGTTAGATAAGCTGTAGAAATGTAGACATTTGTGTTCTATGAAATAAACTTTTAGTGTTTAAGACAATGCAGAGTATTGATTTTGTATTGAATATCACTGTACTACTCTACACTGTATCATGACAACTATAATTTTCACATGAAAAATGTGTAGTTTCAACTCAGCTTTGGGTCTCTTTACGCAGTGATCTGTGTCAGATGGTCTCATTATGAAGAGATGTGATTGTTCTGAACATTTTGATAAATAAAATGTTATATGCACTTGTCTTTAAAATGGCAAATTTGTGAAGATATGCAAAACTGCTGACAAAGCACTTAGAGTCCACATTTAAAAGTTTGTGAATAATTTCAGCCCAGTATGGTTGTTCCTTTCACCATGTCTTCTAGCTGAAACGATGGAGCTCTCAGCTGTCGAAGAGAATTATGGGTTTGCCTTCACAGAGAAGGTTAGTTACAATGCTGCCTTAAAATTCAGTCAAAATAAGGTACCTTACAAGACAACTGACTTATGCTGCATCCTGAATGGGACAGCCTTTCTCTTGGGAGTGTGCCCATTTTGCTTAAATATGCTGTTTACTTTGGCAGCTGCCTCCAGAATTGACCACAATGTGGAAAAAATTGCAACATAAAAAAGTCCCCACAGTGTTTCTTACATTTACTTTAACTTGTATTTCATTGCAGACAGTATGAACCCAAAATATTTCATATTTTGTTTGGTCAACTTCATTTCATTTGTTAATATACATCCATTCCTGCCTTTCAGTCCTGCAAAACATTCCAAGAAAAGTTGGGACAAGGGTAATTTAGGACTAGTAATAAGGTAAAAAACAGATGATTTCATACAGGAGATGTCAACATGTGAATATAGTCAGGATCTGGTACAGAATAAATTTTGTTTGTGGAACAAAAATTGACAGAGGATCTCCAGTTTGTCAAAAAATGCATAAGAAAAATATTGAAATGTTTAAAAATAATGTTCCTCAAAGAAAGATTGGAAGTGATTTGCATATTTCTCTCTCTACACTGCATAATGTCATTAACCAATTCTGGAGGAATTTTAGTGCATAAAGGGCAAGAGCACAAGACTAAGCTGAACACTCATGACCTCTGATCCCTCAGACAGCACTGCATTAACTCTCTGGAGTCAGCGCTCCAGCTGGAGAGATAAACCTGAAGTTCTGAAAAAACAGATATATAACTGCAAAATTTTATCCTAGAATTAAAACTAAACTTATCCCGGAAACATTAAAAGGGTTTACTTTTCAATTATTTGTAGGTTTAATCAAAGTATATTTTTAGATTCTTGTGAGAGAAGTATAAATAACCAGAGGCAGATTTTTCAGCACGAGTCAAAGTGCGGCGCTTTTTTCCGCCCACTGACATGATCTACCATTCATATGATAATAACATGGTAATTCTGCACATGCCAATGGAAGATCTGCGGCCAAGAAATGTGGGAAAATGCCTATTTGATCTCTAAACAAGGAGCACTCACATGAACTAAGATCTCTCACCTGAGTGTTCACACCTATCTCATGAATATCCAATGTAGGGAACGCGCGACTCAGTAAAACAAAGTGTCAACTTACATTTGTTAAGCATTAGAAATAAAACCACATACAATTTCTAAAAACTGTAATGAACAGCGTGTAGCCAACACCTCTGTTTATTCAGTTCTGAGCTCAAAAGTCTTGACTAGAAATGTTTAGAGTATTTTTTACAGTATATCAGCACATCTGAAAACAGGTTTTTGGAAATTCTACAGTAAGTTTAGAGCTGATTTAATCAAAATATAGATTTATGACACTCTTACTGTTTTGACACTGTTGTTGCTGAGTTTGTGCTGAACAAAAGCCTGTGTAACACTTTGGAAAAATCATTTTAGATGGATGTAATTTGTAAAATGTAATGGATGGCAGGTCAGACTACATCAGAGTGTCTGAAATACCCTCAGACTCCAGAGGGTTAAGAGACATCATTTATCAACAACTGATATAAACACATGGACAAGAGATTACTTTGGTAAACGTTTGTCCAGCTCTACAATGCAGAGTTACTGTACATTCACAAATGCCACTTAAAACTGTTCTGTGTAAAAATTAACCCTTATGTTAACCATGTCCAGAAGTGGTGATGATTTTTCTAGACTCTGAGACATCCGGGATGGATCACAACACAATGACAACATGTACTGTAGTTGGACAAGTCAGTATTGATGAAAAAGGATAATTCAGACTATCATCAGCAACAAGTCCAGAAGCCATGGTCTGTCATGGTGAGGTGCTGTATCAGTGCTCTTGGCAAAGGTCATTTAAATTCTGAACAGTGCACTAAGATTTTATATCAACATA
Source organism: Crenuchus spilurus (assembly GCA_036984385.1). Taxonomy (NCBI): domain Eukaryota; kingdom Metazoa; phylum Chordata; class Actinopteri; order Characiformes; family Crenuchidae; genus Crenuchus; species Crenuchus spilurus. The sequence continues at coordinate 13,619 of BRDA01044877.1, forward strand.
TGCTGCCTTCAAGATCACACCAGTGACATCCATTAATTTCTCAACAAGACAAGGCAAACCTCCATTCTGCACACATTACAAAGCCATGACTGTGGAAGAAGAGGCTGCAAGTAGTGTATTGGCTTGGACACACCTTTAGACATATTTGCAGGATAAATGAGACAAAATAACATGTATCACATGGTAGCTTGGCTACCTAGTTATCCTTTAAGTGTTGTAAGAAGGAATGGCAGCATAAAAAGTGTTAAATGCTTTACTTTCCCCACATTTTGGAATGTGTTGCAGGTCTAAAACGCAAGAATGGATGTTAACAAAAGAAGTTGACCAGACAAAACATGAAATAACTTGGTTTCATACTGTCTGCAATGAAATCAAAGTAAAAATAAATATAATAAACACTGCATATTTTTGTTTGCATTTTCCACACACTGTTCCATCTTTTTCTTATTTTGTTTTTTTTCCCCTTTCTGGAGATGATGAGGTCTCCACAAAAGAAAAAAAAAATACAAAAATACTGTTAAATCCGCAGGTAATGTAATCATTGCACATAAACTCGTCATATGACATTCAAAACACATCACGTCATGTCTTCATTAATGCCTGAACTGCTGTACAGCATTACAACGTGCACTGCAACTACAATTACAGTGAAGCAGGCTGAGAGAGATACTAGAAATGTGAGGAAAAGGAAATGCTGATGTGCAGTTAAATTAAAAGACCATTTAAGAACGGACTCTACGCCAGAAAATGTGCAGTGAATTAATTTGGCTAATTTATGTACACCTTCATTTCCACATGAATACATTTTGTCTTTCAATTTATTTTGGTTTGGCCATGCAATTAATATATTAATGCTGATATTAATATGCATAAATGCTCAAATGGTGTCTGCATTTGAGCCACAACCACAATTGAGTAAAGTTAATGCATTTTATAAGTAGAGATTTACTAAATTGACAGATGTAAAAAAATGTGACATAAACCATTTCAAATGAAATATGCTGTGAAATTACAAAATTTAAGTCTGAACATTATTTGCAGATTTTAAAAATGATGCAGCCACGAGAGGTGAAATACACTATATCTCCAAATGTCTGTGGACACTATGGGCGGAGCCAGACATTTTAAACAGACAGGGCTTATAAATGTATAGAATCATGTTTGCCTCTGAAGATGTATTTGCCCAATTACAGAAGTGATATGAACTCTTTTACAAGCCATCTGAGAAAACAGAATTCTTAAACAAATCAGTACAATCTATGTGGAAAACATACTTGCTGACTAGTTTTAAATTTCTATTTTAAATTGTGGTCTGTATTAAACAGACCCATTCCAAAAAATTAGAATATAATGGGAAAGTTGATTAATTTCCATAATTCCATTCAAAAAGTTAAACTTTCATAGATTATAGACTCAGGGCCTACAATTTAAACAGGTTTCATATCAATTTTGGGTTCCTCAGGTCAAGCCACTTCTGAACCTGAGCCAACATAGGAAGCGTCTCAACTGGGCCAAGGAGAAGAAGCGCTGGACCATTGGCCAGTGGTCCAAGGTCCTCTTTTCCGATGAAAGTAAAGTGTGCCTTTCATTTGGGAATCAAGGTCCAAGGGTTTGGAGGAACACGGGTGAGGAACAGAACCCAAACTGCTTGAGGTCCAGTGTGAAATATCCACAGTCAGTCATGATTTGGGGTGCAATGTCTGGTGCAGGTGTTGGGAAACTCTGCTTTCTTAAATCCAAGGTCACTGCAACAGTCTACCAGAATGTTTTAGAGGACTTCATGATTCCTTCTGCTGAGGATCTGTACGGACATGCAGATTT
>BRDA01044879.1:0-21255 GCA_036984385.1 Crenuchus spilurus
ACTCTTTATAACATTCTGGAGTTTATGCAAATTGCCATTATAAAAACTGAAGCAGTAGACTTTGTGGACATTGATGTTTGTGTCATTCTCAAAACGTTTGGCTATGACTGTACATAAAAATGCTAATCATCTATAGCCTTCTCCTGTTTTCTGGGCATGAATCATTTTAATTTTAGATGGCAGCTGATTAGAGAAGCCCAAAAGTGTTGATCAGTGAGACATAGTTGGAGGAAGCAAAGCATTAGCTTTGAAACAAGTTCCGAGACCTTGAACAAATGTAATCATTTTGGGGACATTAACCCCACCCAGATCTCTTCCTACTATTCTCTAGTAAAGTATTTTGTGGGCAAAAATAGATGGCCAGATATTCTGACCAATTTATTTAAAGGTGCCTAATACTAATATTTGATAATATATCATGAGCTCAATATGATAATGCATTAAAAACTAACAGCCATGTCACCTAAAAGGCTCTGTAGAAATAGACAACAGCATGTAAAATTGTGATTTTGGATATGGAAGCCTTCAACAGAACAGTAACCAGAACAACACAGGAAATTGGTTGCTATAAATTAGTAGTATTCATTACATAGAAAGAGTCTTATATTTGGTTACCTCCAATATTATATCTGCAAAGGAAAAAAGAATAACCTTTTAGATTTGACTTAACAGAACTATTTCATTAAACGAACAGAACAAGTATGGTACAGAGAATTTACTCAAGCTGAACTTGAAAAGATTGGACAAAAGACAGCACAACTGAAGACAGCACAAAACTCTTGTTTCAGACATCAGGCATTGTTCAGTGAACATGGAAGACAAAACCCAGAGTCTGACATTAGTACAATACAGTACTCGCTATGAACATCTGTAACAATCAAATCACAAAGTAACATTACTAAGGCTTCATGAGAACTCCATCACAAGTCTGTTATTAGTCATAATGCTGCAATAATACATAATGTCTGCTGATAGTCAAGCTAGCCAAAGGAGAATATTTACTTCAGACATACACTTAATTAGGCATGTATCATTTTAGAATTGAAGCCAATTTTTACACAGAGGTTATCATCTGCATTCATAAGCACCATAAACCACTGACAAACCTGCTATGCAAACTTTGATACCAACATCAGCCATATGATGGATCAGCATGAGTAATAATCAATTTCATACTTGTTATCCAAATCAAACAGATCACTAAAGTCTTGAAGAGCACCAAAATCCAGTCAAACCGAGTACAAAACAAATCCATATTGCGGGCCAATCACAGCAATGCTCGCCAATTTTTGTTCATAGCTTACAATACAGCGGGATGAATAAACAAAGGAGGCAGCACTTCATCCAGTACCTCTTGTGTTTGTTAAAAAGAGTCCAGCAGAAAAGTTGTATCGTTTGACTGTTTCAGTTCATTGAGTAGTGAACTATTATGAGCACCAGAGAAAGTTTCCATCACAGCAGCCAGTTGTGGAATGAACCTGAAATGTGGTCTTAAAGACTTGAAAGTGAAAGTCACTGACTTGCAGTCAGATGTGCAGTAAGTGTTTTTTTTAAGAGAACAACAATGTAGGAGCCCCTTTTTCCTGTAAATCTCAAAGTGACATTTGTAACATGAAGTATCTCCCCCATATGCATTATAGGTACCTGTTGGGGAAAATCTAGCTAAACTGGATTGGATGTTCATTGTTTTTGCTAAAATTGGCCGATCCATGCTCGAACTGAAAATGCACACTTTCCTAATAACTGTTGCTAGGCTGGACAACCTTTATACAATTCTGGCAAAAATCCAAATCAACTGCAACAAAAGTGCAACTCATTTTGTTCAGTATACTGTATACATTTTGAGTGTACTGTTATGTAATTTTTATTTCTTGTGTAGGCCTATGTACGTGAACAGTCACACTGTTGGCATAGAGCACATGTAGGTGTCTGTTGTGCATTCAAGCCAACGTTAGTATGTGTTTTCTGTTTCCAGGCAGACTAGTTCTGGTTTAGCTACAACAAATTAAAGCTCTGAATCATAGCACATGGCAACAGTTGCTAAGAAAGACCACATTTGCAGGAAGAACATGGATAATTGGCACAAACCAAAAAAAGACCAAAACAGTGAGAATGTTTCAGTTTCTCTGAGAACTAACTTCTTATGGGGGGGGGGGGGGTGTCAGTGTTTGACTAAAGAAACTTTAGGACAAGAACAGTAAATAATGACCGTTAGTGGATGTCCATGCTTAAGGACTGAGCGTGCTCCCTGATTTATCTACTGCTGAGTTCATGTGTCTGTACATGAAAATACATATAAAAAGGCAACCAAACAGTATCCATCAAAAACCAAAAAGAAATCATACACATATATAAAAAAAGCAAAATAACCACAATAACAAAAGTAATCGTCATTACTGAAACCATAAATTAAGCTACAGTTGTAACGGCTCCTTCATCCATCCGTCAAATCCTTCTTTCTGTCAGACAGAGAGAAGAAAGTGAAGATAGAGGAGAGGAGGACAAGCACCAGATTAAGCAGAGAGTGGATCTATATTAGTGTCTATAGAGGGCGGGAGTGGGGGGAAAGACGGGAAATCAAACACTTTGTGCCTCTCTTCCTTTTCTCTCTACCTCCCTCTCTGCCTGTTTGTGTGTTTTCATTTCTAACTTCCTGCTGAGAACGTTCATTTTTTCTTCCGCTCCTGTGAACATCTTGGGCAATACCTACAAAGGAGAGACAACATAGACTGTGAAACCAGAAAAAAAGCATAACTAAGTTTGTCACTATAGGTTATATTAAATCAAGCAATCTACTGATCGTTTTGAAACCTTTCAAGTCTAAACAATAAAATGGAACAGATTCCAAATAAGATGACATTGTAACACATTACTGGTTAATATTTTTGCCTGAATGCTGACTAGGGTTGGGTAGCCAAAGATGGTACTTTTAAGGGTACTGACAAAATTATATTACTACTGAGAATCAATTCACATCAAAATCAACCAGTTATGACTAAAGGTTATGACTGAATTGACACGTCACTAAGATTACAATATAGATGTTTAATTTATAGCGTTAGCACTAGCACTGGGCAGTAACTGTGTTGTTCTTGTGCAAGATGAAGTTGGCATCTTAGTCTAGTTTCCTGTTACCCCTTAAATGTTGCAGTAGTTAAATTCAGGAGCCTCAGGCTCTGAAAAGTAACAGCCACACTAAGTGGTGGAATGGGAAAATCACATAAAAAGCTAACATCATCTTAGTGTGCCTCTGAAAGATTGGGATGCTACATACTTGCTTTATTTTTTTCTCTTTAATACAAAGATTTAACTATCACCACAAGCATGGAGGTTCTCAACAGCAGGGGACACTATTAGTGTGGGGCAGGCATAGCTATTACTCGAGAGTACCCAACCCAATTGTGACCTTATCAAAAATCAGACGATATTTATGATATGGGCATTTAGATAGAAGTTTATGGAAAAAAATAAATTTGTCATTTAGTGATCTGTAATAAATCACTGTTGACCAGTGATTAGGAACATGAAGTGAACATGAATATGATGCATTTTTTAATCTCCATCAAATAACAGGGACAGACTTGATCTTAAACATTTTTTTAAAGTGCTGTTCCTTCACAAGCTCCCAAGTTTGGAGCCACAGTCTCAAGGACACAAATCACATGACAACTCACCATTTTCCCCTGGGCTTGGTAGTCAGTCCCACACAGGCAAAGTGGAACCACTCAATGGAGCACTGTGTAGAAAAAGTCACACACAAACATTCACACTTTACTAACATCTATAGCTAAATATACCAACAATTTAAATATTAAATTAAAAAAATTGATGCCTTTACTGCAATTACGCTGGAATTGCTTAAGACTTTAACAGCTATGAACCTAATATCAAGTACTTCAAAGCAATTCTTCATATGATCCCATTGCCCTCACTGTACATCCATCAAGAGAATAAGCAGAGCGTTATTTTATAGTATAATAGTCAAATTAGTTAAGTTAGGAAAAAAAGAAAAATAATCAAATAAATACAAATAGAATAAACTCACATCTGTATTGTCACAGCCAATCATCTCTCCATAAGAAACTTGATGGCACAGGCAGTAAGTGGGTTCATTAGGGTCCACTGGCATGTCCAACACATCAGATGGGTGAACATTCCCAAAGTTCACCGCTGGAGAGGAAAACTCAGCACTGCAGAAAGAGAGAGAGAGAGTGAGGCTGACCATGAAGTCTGTACAAATTGAGTAAAGCAGTTAGATTCGTTATAATTGTTTTATACTGGCAATAATATATGCTGCATGGTGGGTTAAAGTCAGAAAATCCTGTCAGGATTTAAAACGATGGAATATTGTGTGTGTTTCTCACGTTTGCATTAGTTTGACTTTCTTCTGGCCACTCTTAGGACTGCAGTCATCATCAGAGTTCTTAATCTTTGATCTGGTGCGAGACACCTTTTTCTCCTTAGGCCCCCGGAGGTCACCTACAATATAAACAGAAAAAGGACAGTATGAACTGGACAGAAAACATTATAAACAGAAAAAGGACAGTATGAACTGGACAGAAAACATTATTTTTATTATTATATTTTACAATTAACCATTGTGGTCCAACTGATGAGAGACTGTTGTATTAGCTACATACATTAAGACTAATACTTACTCTTGTTTCCCTTGCTGGAGGTAGAGTCATAATCAGTACTTTCTATCTGCTTCTCCTTAAGATCTGCCTCAAAGCGGGCCAGGTCTGTGTCCAACCTCCGGATGTGTTTATCCACCTAACAATCATAACATCAACAATAACTTAACATCTACAATACAACGAGAAGTCTTTAACATTAATCCAGACATTTTCAAACACCTTTCACATAAGAACCTCTTTTTTTTAAACCTCAATTTTATTTATTTGTTAATCAGTTATTTTAAGGCTTTATGAGTCAAGCAACTTTGTGGCATTCAAACAGATCTAGCTTATGTCCATTTACCAGAAAAAAATAAAAATGCATTTGTTGGTTTATAGAAAATCTCAAAAGGTATTATTTCACAAAACTAGTGATCTGATGCCACTCCGACTCACCATCTCATAGGTCTGCATGGCCAGCTGCACCTTGTCATCTCCAAACTCTTTACACTTCCCATAGGACTGCTGGATCTGCCTCAGAAGAGAAAGCTTCTGCTCTGAGGACAGTGTGCGGGCGTTAACTGTGTACTCCCGAGCAAGAGAATCAATCTGCCCTTTTAGATCTAAATGAAATGAAGACAAAACAGAACATAAATACTACTGTAGGTAAGAATATTGAGAAAATTTATTTTTCTTCAGTTAAAATAAAGTATATGCACAAATGTAAGAAGACACTTTCCAATTTGTAAATTTAGCTAAGGTTTAAGGTGTGCCCGTTACTGACAGACATTCATTTGTGCACACACAGCGTGTATATTCTCTATAGAAAAGCACAGTGAATGGAATGTGCCACTATGGTGCAGCTGCACGAGTGTAAGGTCACAATGCCCAATGCCAAGTGCTGGTATAAAGTTCCCAAAGCACTGGACAGAGGAGCTGGCTGGGATGAGTTAGAGTGCAGTTTGTGATCCTACAGCACCTGGCCTCTGTAATGCTTTGTGACTGAATGCCAAAATATTCTAACGTTGCAGTTGTAAAGCTTTCTCAGAAGGGTAAAGACTATTACTGTAAAGAGGTCCCAAGAAATAACGTCTACAAATGTTTGGAAAGATAGCTAGTGTATTTCCACTTTCATAACTATGCTTTACCCTCCGTCCGTTGATCCAAATCTCGCATGAGCTGGAAGTTCCTTTGTAACTCAAACGGGAGATTTTCTATGCCTGTGAAGAGAAGAAAAAAATCAACTATACATAGAAATGTGACACAAGTACATCAGTAAAATGTCGTGGGTTACAACAAACGGTTACATTAAACATAGTTATACTGAAGTGTTGAACGATACATTAGACAGAAGATTTACCGGTAAGGCGGCTAGTTAACCTGCTAAAAACATTAGCTACTCGCTAACAAATGACAAACTCCAGAAAAGCTTCAACAGCGAGTCCTTAAACACACTCTTGTAATGTAAATAAGTTGAAGCACATTAATTTTAGCTGAAAAGAGCTCAGCAGTTTAACTGAACGTGTTATAATTGATGGATAAGGTTTAGGAACAGCAAAACATTCACTCTGCCATTATACGCTGACTAGCATCCTCGCTAGCAGGACAGACTCTAGCTAGCCGAGAAGCTAACACGACTTCATTATCTGGCAGGCTGTCCAGGGCGTTCAATACTGTTGTTATCATCTCATCATTTCATAAACCATCTACAGGAGTATCAAAGCCAAGCCGTCCCATGTGCAAACGCAATGTTACACAAGATTTAAGCTCTGCAGTGAAATAAAGACAACAGTCTTACTGTCCAGATAGTGCTCCAGATACATTCCAGCCGCCATCTTGAAAAACACAAACAAAAGTTGTTCCGATGGTGACGGAAGCCTGGCTAGGTGGCGATCACGGGCGTCCAGACACATTATCACAGCACAGCGACGAGTCACTGGAGATGCTGTTGCTTTAAACCCTCGGCTTTGTTTTAACCGGCCGGCTGCTGTATTTCAGCTGTCCACATTGTTTAATGTAGGACTGGGCGGAAGGAGACTTTTGAAGCAGAAACACAGTTAAAAGCCAAACAAGAAACCAGAGCACAATCAAAATGATTAAATTTAATGTATGCATCCGATAATTTAATTTTGTTCTCAAATACAAAATAGTCATGTTTGATGATATTTGATAATGTTCAAAGGCCACTACTGAGTCTGTGTGTATACACTGATGAACATATGTAAACAATAAAAATAGACAAAAATGTTTTTATTGGGCCCCGAGTGACCATTGGTGTTTCTAGCTCCTATTTCGCCCCTATAATTTGAGTCCAAGCACCCCTAAAATATGAGGAAATGTACGTTTTAATTTACCTTTTAATGTATGTTTCTCTCATAAGCTGAAAGTACTTATTGTTTAAACAAAAATATTTTAACAATGAAAATTCAGCAACCCCACTCCCCCTGCCGCTTCACAAATGGTATAATCCACTCTCTCTCTCCTCCCCCTGCCCGCACGCGCGCACACACTGCACTGCTGGGGTTTGCAGAGGTTAGATAAATATCTGACTTTTTTCTAGGCGGCTAATGTTGCACTTTGTTGGTTGTCAGTCAAGCTCTGTCTACTGTGTGAACTGGTCAAATGAAAGAGCTGATGTATTGGTAGAGCCTAGACTACTACTGTCTGTATGTGTATTAGCTTATTAAACTTATAGAAAGAACAGAAGACATTAGATAAATGATGCCCACCCAACTCCCAATGTGTGTGTGTGTGTGTGTGTGGTCAGCCATGAATATTCAGTTGTTTTTCAGGAAAAAATAGCCAAGTTCAGATGAGAGAGAAAGGTAAAATTTATGCAGCTTCATTGCCCACAGAAGGGTGACCAGGTGCCCTTTAAAAATGTGGGTAGTCCTAAATACTGAAGTATTTTTTTTCCTGAAGAGGACATGCAGCTGTAATAGCTCATATAAACAGGCTAAAAACTGAGCTGTCTATATGTTGTAGTGAAATGATCTATTTAGGCAACGGTTTCTGTTTTTAGATATTGACTGTATATTAAATTAGATAATATTTGCTACTGTGGTAGGAAATGTTACGTAAAAATGTGTTTGTGTGTCCAGCAGTTTTTCTACCACCACACCTGCTGATAAGATGTTTAAAATGAAAGTAACACACTTGTCACATGTGTCATAGTTTGTGTCCATCATATCCTTTGAATCTGTAAATGATCTTCATAATATTGACAACAGATTATTAGAATTAGTGTGTGATTTTAATCTGATGCTCAATATTCAATGACAAAATGTGATTAATATTGATATTAATTAGTTTATTTATTAGATTAAAATACGGAGCAGCACTGTGGCTTGGTGGTTAGCACGTTCGTCTCTCAGCGCTGGGGTCTTGGGTTCAAGTCCTCATCTGGGTAGAGTTCCCATGTTCTTCCCGTGTTTGCATGGGTTTCCTCCAGGGTCTCCGGTTTCCTCCCACAGTCCAAAAACATTGAGGTCAGGTGGATTGAGTACTGACTGGCGCCCTGTCCTGGGCTTAGTTGAATAATGTAATGCCCTGCCCTGCGCCCAGTGAGGCGGTAGGGGACTAACCGCGACCCTGATAAGGATTAAGCGGGTGTGATAATGAATGAATGGATGGAATTGTGAGAACATATTAAGTTTATCCAACTGAAGTAAATTATATTGGATGAACAAAACTGCCTTACGTTCATAGAAAGTGACTAAGTTGTGTGGAAATACTTTCCATATTTCAATTAAGTTGAACCAAATAATTTTTTTTGAGTGTGTTGCTCTTCAAGAAGCTGTGATTACATTATGAGCCCAGGACATCCGGCTCATTGTATTGCCTTTTTCTCGCATCCAGATCCTTGTCAAACCTTGGCATTGGAAGTAACAGGCTGGCCATATCTTCTAAATTAGAATAGAAACATGTTTTCAAAGCCAGTAGATTTTTTAACTCATTATAATTCATTTTGACAGTCTTTTACTAGTTATAATGTTAATACTTTGTTGAGGCTGGTGTTTTTGTCTGGCAAGCGCTGGGGTCATTGCTAGGTTATGTGTGTGTGACGAACTCAGCCAATTAGATTGGATGTTCGGAATTACATTGCATGTTTGGTATAATGTGAAATAACAGCAGGACTGTGATGAAGTACAACACTCGGCCTCAGCTTGTGTCTGTATCATCACAGCTGTGCTGTTGTTTCACAGTAACACACAACCTTAAGTGTTCTACTGCTTTAATATAAATCAGATAAAAATTGTGTACATGCTTGTGTGTGCTATGTGAGGCCTGTTACAGTGATACCATATGCATCTCTGTTGACACAAGTAGCGCAGTACAGCAAGCAATTCCTTAAGAAATAAACAGATAATTAATAATAATGGTTTTGTGTGTCATTGTGCAATTGTTTGATGTTAGTCCCTGCATATGCAGCCTGAAATGTTTACATTTGATCTTTTCTACAGTATACTGCATACAACCATGCGACTAGTGAGTTTCCTCAATTGCACAAAGAAAATGTCCTGAATCTGCTTCTGTTTTCACAGTTATTCAGACACTTTAAGCCACCTATGTCCAGTAGGAGAGCTGTAGCAGAGTCCTGCTTTAAAACACATGAGTTTAATAATAAACTGGTTCATTGGATCAGACATGTTTGGAGTAAAGAGAGAAAACAGTAAATGTACAAGACAGGGAATACTCCAGAACCAGAGTTGGAAAACACTAGTTTAAATTATATAGCTTTCTGAAGTACACCCATAATAGGCCCATTCGGAATGTAAATACATTTTCATGGCACTTTGCATCTTGTACCAGCAGAGGACAGTACAAGCTAACAAAACAAGACAAGCTTGTCAGACTGCCTTGATTTACCATCACTCAGAGACGTCTACATTTCACCTCTACATACAGCCATTAGCCTTACAGACATATTTCAAAAGCAAGGCTGACAGACAGGCAATCTGAATGAGACAGAATTGCGAAAGGCTTCTACATTATGGAGAGAACAAACAGTCCCTCGGCTCTGACTGACACAGTCTATCTCTGTTGTGCCAAGGGGTGGCTGCATGTCTGCCTTAGACACTTAAACAGGCCTATTTTCTTATCTAGCCTGTGTTGATGGCCTACAAGACACTGTTTGTCCTTGCCAGTGCCTTTGGAATCGCACACTGATAGTCATGCCACAGGGGAGATGTGTGAGATGTTGAATCAAACAAGCTCCATTAGTAGGCCTAGTGGGCATTTGGCGAGGAACACCATTACACATACAAAATGCCAGGCATTATTAGAGCCAAAATGTTTGGGCCAATTAAGAAATGTAAAAGTATATATTTTTTGAAAGAATGAGGTTACCACTTCCTCAGAGGAGAGCATGACCCCAGAGCTAATGTAGGATGTGTATTTTACTCATTTTTGCTCTTCTAATATCCTAGATGTTTAAGTGAACAGTATTTAAATATTCTGTTCAGAAAACTGTACATATTGTTATGGAAAAAAAACCCAAAATACAGTGGTGACACCAGTTAGCATAAGAAAGGATCTTGATTTTGATTTATCATCTTCTTGTTGAAAGTATCTTTACTGCTAAATAACTTAAATTAGATCTTTACATTTTCATAAATTTAAATTTAAGCTTAGTTTTTTATTTCACTGCAGACAATATAATAATTTCATGTTTTGTCTTGTCAACTTAATTGGTTAATATACAGCCACTCCTGCATTTCAGGCCTGCAACACATTACAAAAATGTTACAGTAATGTATTTAACATTTTATAATATTCCTTCTCACAAAACCACAGATATTTTATTACTGAGGATATCAAGTTATGAAATGTTTCAAATGTTATTTTATATCTTAAGGTTTGCAACAGTGTGTGGTTGTCATTGTTGTATTTTTCATTTCAGAGTTATCCAAATATTCTCTATTGAGGACAGCTCAGGACTACAGGCAGGCCTGTACTCTCTGCTTCTGCAGCCTTATCTTTGTAATGTGTGCAGGATGTGGTTTTGTATTGTCTTGTTGAAAAATGCATAGATGTCCCTGAAAAAAATATCATCTTGAAGACAGTATATGTTGCTCTACAATCTCAAGCTACTTCTGTGTTTGCCAAGGGCACTGACACAACCCCATGCCACAGCAGACCCTGGCTTTTGGACTTGTTGCTGATAACAATCCAGATGGTCCTTTTTGTCTCTTATCTGGAGCACACTGTGTTTATTTGTGCCAGAAAAAGATCTGGAATACTGATTAGTTTGACCACAACACACATTTCCACTGTGTGATGATCCATCCCAGATGCTTTTAGTTTTTGTAAACCTCATTACTTGCCCCAATTCCTGCTGTCCCAACTTTATTTGGAGTGTATTGCAGACCTGAAATGCTGGAATGGATGTATAATGATGATTTCAAGTCCCAGACACATCACTACAGAATTACTGGGGGGATCCTGAATATCTGTAAAAGAAAGAGACAATATTATCAATAAATTACAGTAGAATATTAAATATACTTACCAGTGCACTAATACAGACATCCATTATGATTTAAAGTTTGAATATTGTATATAATGCAAATATTTGCTTTTTTATTTTTTGTTAGTATTTACCCTCCTTTGATTATTATCTTAATAATTCAGTCTGGGACAGGCTTAATGATATTTAAGCCAAGCTTGGAGTGGAATGGAGTGTGAGAAAGATATGGTTGCTTGAGATTGTGGTTAAGCGCTCATTTTGTTAATTAGTGGGGCAATTGTTTAACAGGTAGTAGCTAACCCACCTTAGTATTTCCTCTTAAGTTAAAGTTGTAGATATTGTAAATACTTGTGAATATTGTTTTCTTTTTGCTGTGTACAGTTTTTTTTGTTTTTTTTTTGGGGGGGGGGGCATCTTAATAAAACATTTGGGTGAAGAAACTTACCTTCCGACTCAACTCGACGTCTTTTAAATACCATCCTGAAGTTCCTCTGGTAACCTCTACGCTCCTCAGACCCATATTACCACATGTACTGTATATTAACAAACATGAATCTTGGGTTCATACTGTTTGGAATGAAATAAATAAAGTAAATTACACAATTTAAATGTAACGATACATTTTTATCATTTCCAATACTCTGATCTGGGGTTGTAATTTGATGTGAGACATAATATCAGCTTGTGTTCCAACACTGAATGTGTTTACTACAGAGTTACAGTTTATCTCATGTATTATTCAAATGCCCAATGAAGTAATATTGTGAAACAACATCCACCCCTAATGTACTGTATATCACACGTTACCTTAGTATTCTTCAACACAAGCTTTAAATTACTGATTAAAAACCTTTCTTAAAGATATGTACATTCTTCATATCTTTGAAGGACATTTTGAATGCTTCAGATGGTTTCAAACTGAATGAGAAATTAGTCCACATTGGTAGAAGAAGTAGATTATAGATAATAGTAATGCAACAGTAGTTGCCCCTTCTAAGTTTTTCCAGTTTTAAAGATGTAAGAGAGCACAGAAACTTGATGTGGTACATAACATCTTCACTACCACCTACGTATCAGATGCTGTCCTTGAGTCTCTGGTGGAACAGTCTGCCCAGCAAGTGTGTTTATCTCCCTGAAGGAGAAATTACAGTGGCAATGCTAATATGCATTCATGCTCCCTTGAGCACATTAACGAGGGTGATGATGAGTGCACTTTCCTAGACAGAGTGGTAAACGGAATGCCTTCAATGTTCATTAGGCCTACAGGCAGACCACCGCATGCAGTCTTGTGTGTCTGTAATATTGAATGCTGGTAGATGTAGGTAATTTGGAACTATATTCCATAAAGGAACACTTTTGCATTTTTCAACCTAATGTCTACCTGCTGTGCCTGTAGCATGCAATCACTTACCCCAGACAATTTCTGCACATTTCACTCTGTTTAATAAAAGAACAGAACCCCATTAACATATTTATAATTACAGTAAGTGGGCAGTTCCTGATTCCAGTTTAGATACAGATACATACCTGGCAACTGGAAATTGTGTGGTTGTCTGCTGTAACCGCTTGGACATCACTGACTACTATTGCAAGCATTTGCTTTTACAACATTTTCATTGTATATTTCCTGTAGTGTTTCAAATACAAATGTATTATTTGTAAAAGGAGGCAACCTCGTCATTTCTTTGTGGCTGGCCGAGGTCTCAAGAATTGTGCTTCCTCTATTGCGCAAAAAGGGAACTCATTAGAATGAACTCCGCCAGCATCTGAGTTGCTCCACCTACAGTTTGGTAATTAAATTTTTTTGTTCTGTTTCATTTAAGGAAACAAAGCTAAGTACGGGCTCTTCAGTAACACTTTATAATAACTTTCATTAACAAGCCATTAACTAATGATTAATATCTGTGAACTAATCATTAGTTCTTGAGAATTTGAACATGAACAAATGTTTATAAATGACAGTTCATGTACTTCATTTTGCAAATGTTAACAAATCATCAGTAAATCATTTGTTAATGAAATTCTCATGAACTAATAATTTGTTCAGTTATTAATCATTAGTTAATGAGCTATTAATGAAAGTTATTATGAAATGTTACCAGCTCTTCTGTACAGAACTGAACTTACATATATGCTAGGCTCTTTGTAATGCCTCCTGCCTATGCTTTGTCTATGTCACTGTCTTTTTCCATGTGTTCTGTGTGCTGTTGCTTGTGTTTACATTTTACATCTGTCTTGTTCACGTCATGTCTCACCCCCAGCCCCGTCATGTCATGTCTCATTGTTAGCACCTGTGTCTTGTCCGCTCACAGCCCCACCCCTTCATCACCTGTTAATCAATGTTTGCTATTTAGCTTCCTTGTGTTTCTGGGTCCCTTGTCAGTCCTTCATTGTTTGTGAATGTGTGTGAATGTATGTTCTTCATAGAAAACATGTCATCAAGTCATTCCACAGTGTTTGTTAGTTAGTTAGTTTATGTCACTAAAGCCTAATTTCTGGATTGCAGCTGCGTCCTCTCCTCCTCAGTCACACACAACATTATAAGGTGAACTTACAAAGCTGAAGTCTCAAGTTTGCCATTGTCAGTGCTGGGCAGAGGAGATCTTAGAACTCATCTAAAAATGTTGGCCTCACCTTCCAGCTGAGGCGTTGGATGCCCTTCAGCCTCTGGTCACCTCCGACAGTTGGGATCCATTCCCCTATCCCCCAGAGAAAAGTTTTTTGGGATTACAGTTTGAGGACTCTGGCATGTGCACGGCCAGCCCAGAGAGAGAGAAGGAACTGCCCCTGAATGTTGGAGCACTCATGCTTGCTATAGCTATGGACATGGAACAGAGTGGAATTTGAAGACTGTTATTTGGACAGCAAAACAGAGGAGGAGCAGTTTCAATTCACAATGGCGAGATAGCAGGTGGAACAAGCTTGTGCAACCTCAGCCATGGGGGTGGAGCTAGCCACTGTACTCCCAGCCATGGCAACTAAGCTAACTGCCATACCCCAGGCAACAGCAATAGAGAACTATGTTGTATCCCTGGCCATGACGGCAGAGGGAGTCGGCGTTACCTGGGCCAAGGTGGTGGAGCTAATTGCCGTATCCAAGGCCACAGTGGTGGAGCTAGCCACCATACCGCAGGCCACATAGACAGAAGAAGCTAGCATGTCCCTGGCCACAACAGCGGAGGGCTATATCCCAGGCCATAGTGGTGGAGCTAGCTGCCATATCCACAGCAACATAGCTAGCCTCCATACTCCATAGTTTACAGTGATAGAGGAAGCTGAAGTATACCTGACCATGACAGTTAAAGGAGTCGGTGTATCCCAGGCCAAGGTGGTGGAGCTAACCACCATTCCTCAGGCTACAATGGTGGAGTTAGCATCCGTACCCCAGGCCACCATGATGGAGGAAGCCAGTGTATGCCTGACCATGATGGCAGAGAGACACGGCATAGCTCAGGCCATGGTGGTTGCAACACAGTCTCACATGAAAACGTTGCAGGGGTGACTTTCTCAAGTACCGCGCCCGAACATCTACCCATGACGTTTTCTGCTTGTTCGGAAAACCCCAGATTTTGCATCATCACCTGAGAGCAGTCAAACGTCCGCCATATTGCTACCTAACTAGTTGGCGCTTGGTGATGCTTTGACAGTTATCACACCAACATTTGCCAATTCCATCTGCTCCCGTATAAATGCCCACGCCTTGGTTACGTTCCGGCGCTATAAAACCATTTAACACACTTATGTGAAGAGTCTTAACTTGCTTAGCTTATCTAGGCTAGCGTTAGCTAGTTAGCTTATTGCTAAACTAGCATTAGCTAGTTAGCTTATCGCTCATACAAACAGCGCAGCCGTCTGCGGTGATCCCCATTTATCCCTGCATCTTAAGTAACGCCCTGTTAATGAAAAATCCATCCATCCATCCATTATCACACCCGCTTAATATGGCATGCTGTAAAAGTTAAATTAAAAAACACAATTAAAAAATTATTTTTCAGCATTGTATATTTTTTTTACCTCTTTTTATAAAGATATTCTCTTTATATCTCATAAACACATTACATAATAATGATTAAACGTCAGTTTTGTGTTGTCATTAAAAGGGTTAAACAGTTAAAAACATACCATGATTTGACAATATGAACTCATACATTCACCTCCAAATAAATCTATTATATCAAATGAATATATCACAGAAGCTTTAAAAAAAACTAAACAAAATAAAAAAAAACATGGTTTCACATGACTAAACAACTTTCTGCCCTCTTTGAAGCTGGCAAAGTATAAGGAACCATGTTCTGCCCTTTTAAAAATACAATGTGACAGGGGTGGGAGCTGCATTTTGTCACTGCAGGTGACTTGCCTTCTCAAAGGAGTAAAACAAAGCTTGGAAGGACTAAAACCCTACTGAACTCCAGCTCTAACCTGCAGTTATTGATCTCAGCTGGGGATTGCAGAGCAATGTGGGAACCAAGGATAAAAGCATTTTTGTATTTACCAAAGACCACCGCCACCCACACTTTCAAAAGGGCGAGAGATGCAGCCTGATTGGCTGTTGCAGCTTTTTGAAGTAGTAGTGTTTATAGCAGGACCTTTAGGGTGTATAGAAGGACCATCAGCTCATATACCAAATCAAAAATAATTTTTGTTGATAAATGAAAAAGTAGAAGCAGAGTTACTGTTTTCAGTTTTGATATATTGCTATATAACTCTTTTGACATAATTGCATATTTCATTACATATGTTACAATGTTATGCAAGTTATACAATGATTAAGCAATATCACACATGAGATCATACTGTTCAGGCAACCTTGTGCCACAGATAATCACGGCTGTGCTGCTGTTCAGTGTGAGAAGTGTGATCATACTTGTATACAACAGAAATAAGCAACAACAGGTTTTATGTTTAGGTTAATTAAAGATTTATTTGGCTCCCCCAACACAAATGATTTTTATCTGGACTGGGACTAGAGTGTTTCCAAGCAACATATGAATATTTTTCTTCAAACTAGCTTGCTGCTTTGTGTAGGTCTATGTTACTGTGGGCCAGCTTTTGAATCGTATACATTTGCTTGCATTTTTCTGTTTATTGTGCAACCAGAGGAAAAAAGATTTAGAACACTCCAATTTTTCCAAGTACTTATTGCAAATTGTTCAGTTTAATGTCTCATTGCATTCTAAAATGAAAGCATAGTACAAATAAGCACTTGGACCAAAATGTGTCTAAACTTTGGACACAAAGCAGCATCTTTGTCAGATATAACAGCTGAACACACTCCTGACATTCTTTCTACAATAGACATCAAACATTCTTCAGACAGTTCTTCACTAATCTGCTGCAGAACGTCACATAAATGTTGGCTCTTGTAGGTTTGCTTTGCTTTTCACTTCATCCCAAATCAGCTGGATGGGGTTTAAGTCTGGAGACTGTGCTCCACTCCATGTTTTCAAGTTGACCCTCTTGTTGTTTTTTCCTGAAGTAGTTCTGGCAGAGCTTGGACTTATGTTTTGGGTCATTATCTTGCTGTATGAACAAAAATGTATTCATATGAACAAGATGTAAGATACTGGTGGATGCTGAGTTTTTTATTCAGTTATACTTTTATTCAGTTACACAGCTAACAGTGTAATAACAGACCTCAATGTCATGTAAAACCTAGTTTTTCAGCTGTTTTTAGAAAGTTTAAACCAATTAAATTAATTTTTGTTCTCAGCATCCAACATGTCTGTGCCAGGTAATCAACAGATTTAGGATAGAGATGGTGTAGAATTTAAGGCTTGAGGGCTGAGTTGAAGGTTCTAATATATGCAGTGTTGATTAGATTAGACAATTGATTAGATTAGATTACATTAGATTAAACTTTATTGTTGTTGTGCCGAGTACAGGTACAGCCAATGAAATGCAGTTAGCATCTAACCAGATACATGTGCTATTTACTTTGTACATAAAGTGCAGTAAGTAATCATTCAGGTGGTACAGTGAGTTGTAGAAATTAGAATATGTATATTGCAAAGAGTACATATATGTGTGAGAGAGTACATATATGTGTGAGAGAGTACATATATGTGAATTCTCCTGAGATCACTACCTTGCCCTGGTGGAGAAGCTTGAGTGTTCCTATGAAGCTGAGAGTGATACTGTCTGGGGATAAACTACTGCTAGGGTCACCCTTGATGGTAAGGTTGAAGAGGAGGTTCTAGACAAAAAGCGATAACACCCCCATCCAATGGGACCTGGAACTGTGGGCTGCAGCATGGTTTTGGTGTTATGGTGCTTAACTGCTAATAACACCAGATGTTGATTTTCCACGATGCAGTGTATGTTAGGTGCAACTTAGCCACAATGTCAAGTCAAGAGATTGGGATGCTTAGTCAGTCTATCCCACAGAGCACAGATGAATTCAAGAAATAACAATGTCATACTGGCTCAGACGTCGCTCAGGATAAAAAGGTCTGCGGTACCCACTGTGAGAGAGAGGGTGTTGAGAAGTGTACTACTGGCTCATCAAAAGTCATATTGCGCAACACAACAAGGAAAGATGAAGAGAAGCTAAACAGCAGATTCTGTGTCAAGATTAGATAATGAAATGTGAGGGGTCTAAACTCACTTGGCAAGTTATTGATATTTGGTATTGACTTGGAAAGGCTAAACATCAACATTTGTGGATTATCTGGCCACATTTGCAACAAAGCCAAGAGATATAACTCTTATTTAGTGTTATGCACCAAATGTGGACAAACAAGATGAAGAACAATTGTACAATTGATGGAGATCAGGCACTGGTAGGCTTCTGTGATGAACATGGGTTGTTCATCAGTAACACATTCTTCCGTCTACACAACAGGCACAGATACACATAGAAAAGCCCAAATCAGAAGACCAGAGCTCAGATTGAATACATCCTGATCAACTTGCAGTGGAAACAGTCAATCAATAATGCACGCACATGCCTCAGTGCAGACTGTGACTCTGATCACAGTCTCATGTTGTTGACACTGAAGATTCAACTGGACCTTGGAAAACTCAGACAGGACCAGTTCAAGCTGCAGTACCAATGGAAGCAAATTAAGGATTTCATGCTGGAAGCTGCTAAAGCCTACCTTACAAATAATGACTTTCACGCGATTTTACAGTCGCAGACAAATTTTCAAAGTCGGGCTAAAATCATTAGAGTCTTGCTAGAGTCGAGTTGCAATTGTGTCATCTCGATCGTTAAGTGTAAGGTGGTCAGGACTGAAAGTTTTAGTCAGTCTTTTTTGCGTCGAGGCGTTCCGATAAAATCTAACATGTTTAATATTATTGCAAGTCGTAAGAGTTGAGCCCTGGTTGACCTGAGCAAATACTGTTGGGAACCAATATGAGAGCTACAGAAAGCTGCAAAGGCAAATAGTAAATACACAAATATCTGGCAGGTAGAGCTCGGAAACTATGATTCTCCATGGAGCTGTGGAGCGAGCAAGAGTGTTTTACCATTTACTACACACTGGAGATGAAAAGGAAAAAAGTGGACAAATTGGTGAAGCTTTCGAAGTCCCAGGTGTGTTTGCTATGCTAAAGCTAACTAGCTAACTAAACATGACTGAATGGGGCTATTTAACGATAATTTTAATCTTAAAAGTTATTGTTTTCCCCAACAGCTTGAAGAAAATGAGGAGCATGCAGACACACAGGACCAGAAATGTATGGATGTGAATCCTATGTTGACAGTATTTTGAGCTCTGACAGCTCTGTATTTGTAATGCACATTACTATATTTAGATTTTGCACAACATTGTCTTATTGTGCGTTGAGTTATTTTTAATACAACGAAAGCTTTAAGAAATACACAGTTTGCAATAATTATGCTCTTTATTGCATTAATTCTATGTAAAATAAAAGCAGATGGGAAATAATCTCAAAAGAATCTATTTGCAGTCTTTAAATTAGTGACCCTGCAAGATCCACAGTCTTTCCAAAATCTTAAGCCTGCGACTAGACTGTGATTAAAAAGTCTGTAGATGTGAAATGGTGTCAGACTTTAGTTTGTTAAAAATCTTTTCAGAATCTTTTCAAAGTCGTTAGGTGTATGGGAGGCTTAAGACAATACAGAAGAACCACAACCACAAAAATGCAAGAAATTGATTTCCAGTGAAACTTT
This sequence comes from Crenuchus spilurus, assembly GCA_036984385.1. Lineage (NCBI taxonomy): Eukaryota > Metazoa > Chordata > Actinopteri > Characiformes > Crenuchidae > Crenuchus > Crenuchus spilurus. The sequence goes on from BRDA01044879.1 coordinate 19,223, forward strand.
TGAGTTAAGAAGAAGCTTGAGTCAAAAACAAAGTCTTCCAGTGATTACCATAGAGGCTCAGAAAAAATAAACAAGCTGAGTTGGACTCATTGTGCAGTGAACTGGAAAAAAACGCAAAGAAAGGGAACAGCAGACCTGTATTCCAGATAGTAAAGAAGCTCACCAAACCATTCCAGCCTCACACAGCAGCCATCAAGGACAAACATGGCATGAAACACATTGAACCATGGACAAAACTACTGTTGACTATACAGTGGTGTAGAAGATAACATTCAGATTGATGTTCAAGAAAAAGAAACACCAACACTGAAAAAGAAATCAAGCGTGCTATGTTCAAACTGGCTACACTAAAGGCATCTGGTCCAGATGAAATAGCAGTTGAACTGCTCAGGTTTGGTGGAGATATGGCATTGAATAAGCTCAGTGATGTCTGTTTAGAAGTTTGGGAAACTGTAATCTGGCCAGAAGAATGGACACAAACACTCTTCATCCCACTGCCCAAGAAAGGAGACTTTATGGGGCAGCCGTGGCCTAGTGGGTAAGGATCTGGTTTGGTGACCTAAAGGTCGCTGGTTCGATCTTGGTCTGGTCAGTTGCTACATATGGATGTGAAGCCTGGACACTGAAGAAAGAGGAAGAAAAACGTATTCAGGCTTTTGAGAACAAGTGCATCAGGAAGTCTATGAGATGCCAGATCTGAAAAGGAGTTACTGATGCACGATACATCCCACAAGTTATGTTACTTTGGTCATGTGATGAGGCTGCACATGAGAGTGTTATGACAGGACTTATGGAGGGAGTCCAAAGACGTGGAAGACCAAGAATAACTTGGATGGATAACATCAATACATGGCCTGGATTATTAGGAGCTAGCCTGCTACAAGTAACAAGAAACAGATGGCATTGAAGAGAACTCGTCCGTGCAGCCTACCATCGTGAAGTGATGATGGCATGTGACATGACATATATGTGAGGTAGCAGATATAAAGAATATGAACAGTGCAGAGGTGCTAGGGTGCAGTTATATGGCAGTGCATTATAGATATATGGTGAGTAAAAGTGGCAGTGCTGAGTTCAGTAGGCTCAGAGCAGAAGCTCTTCCTGAGCCTGCTCGTGCATAAGCAGAGGCTCCTGAAATGTCTGCCTGATGAGAGAATAGTGAAAAGTCCATGGTTTGGATGAGAAATATCATTGATGATGTTTCTCACCCTGTCCAGGCACCGTTTGTGGTAAATGTCCTGGATGATGGGTAACTGGGTGCCTATGATTATTTGGGCATGTTTCATTACACGTTTGAGTGATTTGCAGTCAGCTGCTGAGTAGTTACTGTACCACACACAAAATGAAAAAAAATTCCAAACCTTTTTGTCACAACACTGATTACAGACCACATGACATGACTTGTTTTTTCATAATTTTGAAAAACATGCAACATAACTTTCTAAATATTATTTGTTTGCTATTGTTTTGTAATTATGTAGATTACTTGTACTTTCTATTTTTCCAATAATTTATATTTTTCGCCAATATATTCCTTGTGTGCACCAACATATTTGATAAATAAATCTGATTCTGATTCTATTTTTTCTAGATGTTTATTCATTCAGCCATTATCTACATTCAGTTGTAATTTGTCAGAATGACCTGAGTGTAGATATATGTGAACTGCAGACAGCTGCACAAAACACGCAGCTCCTTAAGGAGTTTGAAGTGTAATTACGATGTAAAAAGACCATCCTCATAGTGTTACATAAATTATCAAAATGAAAAATAAAGCATAAAGCACAATTTTATCACAGTGAGACATACAAACCGGATTCCAAAAAAGTTGGGACACTAAACAAATTGTGAATAAAAATTTAATGCAATGATGTGGAGATGCCAACATTTACAATTTTATTCAGAATAGACCACAAATCACAGATCAAAAGTTTAAATTGAGAGAATGTATCATTTTGAGGGAAAAATATGTTGTTTCAAAATTTCATGGCGTCAACAAATCCCAAAAAAGTTGGGACAAGGCCATTTTTACC
>BRDA01044881.1:6258-18802 GCA_036984385.1 Crenuchus spilurus
GAAATCGGACCGATCGTGCGGCGGGGCAAACGGGGTGAAGACTGCGGCCAGAGCAGAGGAGGAGGACCGTACCCAAGGCGAGGCCGCCCGGCCACGGGCCTCTTCGACGTCAGACGGGTCGAGTCGGGCTTGCAACAATAGGTCTCAACGACGAAGGTTTTTTTTTTTTTCATGGCAAGACGGCGGCACGCAGTTGCGCAGCTGCTTCTCACGCTCCTAGCATACCCAGTTTTAGTAGTTTTTATGTCTGTTTACGTCAGTTCTGATACTGAATTCACATGGCCTAGGCGGCTGAGTTACAGCTGAACCGAACTCATGCAGATAAGACACAGTTTAGCCACAGAAGCAGCAACTCTGGATAACAACGTTCGGGCTGAGCTGGGCAGACTGCAGCTTCTCCGGGCACCGGCCCGCCGGAGCGGAACCCATGCCAGGAGGAGGAGACGAGACCGGCGTCAGAAGTGGGGCAAACGGGGCGGCGTGCTAGCCAGGCTAAAGGCTAACACAAATCGCCCCCCGATTCCATCTCTTTTCCTCTCCAACGTCCACTCTCTGGACAACAAGCTGGACCTCCTGCGGCTGAGGATGAATGTTTCTGAGGACATGAGGAACTGCGCGGTGATTTGTCTCACAGAAACATGGCTGAACCAGAGCATGCCGGACTCGGCCTTCCAGCTCGCCGGCCGGCAGCTCTTTCGAGCAGACCGTAACCAGCAGTCTGGGAAAACCAGAGGGGGCAGCCTAATAATCTACATCAGTGAAGGTTGGTGTACAACCTGTGTGTTGGTAAACAGCCACTGCTCTGAAGCGAGCATAAGAATCTTGACGAGCATAAGAATGTTCTGCCATCTTAACAAATAAACCAAAAAACATTTATTCTTGCTTCTCCTCCATGTATTTCTTCTTATTGAGGTTTTATTGAGGTATATGTGTATTTCTTCTTCTTCTCCTGTTTTATGTCAGCCAATGGTAAAACAAAGCTACAGTGCCATCGAATTTGAGTGGCCAATTCATCATTACAACACAAATGGTTTCAGTTTGCTAGCCTCTTGTTTGTCCTTTTTGAACTACTGTAGAAACATGGTGATGCAACATGGCGGCCTCAGTCGGTTTTCGACCTGCAACCAATGTAGATATTAACAGCTTATTCTAAGGTAAAATAATCAAACAACTTCTTAGTTTATAATGATTAGATGTGTTTTTAATTATTTTTATTAGTGATTATCTTAAATTCTGCTAAAAGATAACCCAAAATATTACATACTGTACCTTTAAAGAACCTTTGAAGAACCATCACATTTTGAGACCAAATTCTGAAGCTAATAAGTTGAATAAATTCTAATTGCATTATTACAGTTTGTTATTATTATTATTATTATTATTGTTATTAATAATAATAATAATAATAATAATAATAATAATAATATTAATAATAATAATCCTTACTATAAAAAGTATTTCTTGGTCATTTTAATGGTCAGCATTGACCTCACATCTACATTGTTTAAATGAATAATGAATGTAACTTAAACATTATTACAAGTGACTTTTTTATGAGTCTAAGACATTTTTATGATCTAAGACATACGTTTGCACTTCGGAGGAGGATTGCTCCACACTGCTGTATGTAAACATTCACTAGACCAGGATCCATTGAGGATGTACCTGAACAAGTAAAGCACAACAGGCTGTTAGAGTCACATTACAACACAGACCCTGTTTACACCTGATCATTTCACACATCTTGAGTTTCTGGGCTAAGTGTAGTGGAGATGATCCACATTAAAATCCAAGTGTAAACACACCCAATACACAATCAGATTCAATTGTATCAACAGTTGTATCAAGTGCACTGTTGCTCTGCTTTTCGAACAGCCATTGGGAGTTTGTTCTACCACTTCAATGCAAGGACAGAGAAGAGTATTGATGCTAGTTTTCAACTTGTCTTGAAGGATGGTGGGTCAAGTCAAGTCGTCCCGGAAGCTCTAAGGGTTTGAGGTGCAACTCGAGACTTGACTATTGCCATTAAGTAGAGGGTTGCTGGTCCATTTCTTGCTTTGTGAGCAAGCATCAGGGTTTTAGTAGAAAATGATAGCTGTTGTCTAGAATCACACCAAGGCGTCTTGGTTTTTGAAATGGTACGATGATGGACTTCTCAAACAGGACAGGAAGTTTGAGAAGCAGACCAGTGGTTCCAGTAATGAATAGAAGCTCAGTCTTGCTAGGGTTGTTCTTCAGGTGGTGGGTTGTCATCCATGTGGAGATGTCTGCCAAACATGTTGAAATGTGGCTGGATACCTGAATGTCAGAAGGAGGGAAGGAAAGCATCAGTTGAGTGTCATCAGCATAACAGTGGTATGAGAATCCATCAGAAGAAATTACTTCACCAAGAGAATGAGTATATAATGAGAAAAGAAGAGGACCCAGTACTGAGCCTCGTGGGACACCTTCATGGAGCAGATGTGGACCCACTCCATGTTACCTGGTAGGACCATCCCTCTAAGTATGATCTGAACCACTTCCATGCTGAATCATCCCAAGGTTAGAAAGCATTCACAGGATGATCTCATGGTTGACCATGTCAGAGACTGCAGAAAGGTCAAGAAGGATGAGAACCAACGACAGTCCGGCAGATTCAGTCACAGCTATCAGGGCCTTTTCAGTAGAGTGTGCAGGTTTGAAGGCAGACTGTTAGGGGTCCTGGAGTTGGTTCTAGGAGAGAAAAAAGATTGAAAAGAAAAGAGTGATACAGGTCTATAGTTGCTGACATCAGAGCTATTCAGTGTAGGCTTCTTCAAGATGGGAACCACCCTAGCAGTCTTGAATGCCGATGGAACATAACCTGATGACAGAGAGCCGTTTAAGATATAAGAGATGAAAGGTAGTAGGTCTGAAGAAATGGACAAAAGGTGTGTGGATGGTATGGGATCCAGTGGGCAAGTTGTTGTGTTGCTGGATTTCAACAGCTGTAGTATCCTCTGTGGACAGAGAAAAAAAGGTGAGCAATATATGAGCATGGTGAGAAGAATTTATGGAGATAGTGGAAGCGGAGGAGAAGGACTGGCAAATCTTATCAACCTTCTCCTCAAAGAAGGTGACAAAATCCTTGCAAGTAACCGAAGAGGGTTGTGGGGGAGGTGGGGGTTGAGAAGAGAAAATACTGAAAAGTTTGCAAGGTTCTGAGACTGATGCTTCCTGTTTCCCCATTTCTCTGAAGAAGGCTATTTTTGCAGCAGTGACATCAAGTGAGACCTTGGACAGAAGGGACTGATAGTAGTGGAGATCCGATCATCAAACCATGAATTCCTCCATCTTCTCTCGGCTTTCCTCAATTCTCTCTGGTTGCTGTCCAGGATATCCGTCATCCAGGGAGCAGGTGGAGAAGATCTTGCAGGCATGGATGATAGAGGACAAAGAAGGTTAATTACAGTAGAAAGTGAGGAGAGAAAAGTATATTTGGCTGTGTCCAGTGAGAGAGAAGAAAATGAGTCAGGGTTGGCAAGGGTAGACAGGTTGGTTGAAGCAAGAGATGAGGAAGAATTGGCGTGTAGGTTTGAATGGGAGAAGGAAGGACAAGGAGAGCTGTGAACAGGAAGAGTACAGGAGAATAAGTGAAAGATAGAAAGTAATGATCATAGCAGTAAAGGGGGGTTACTGTGGTTTCCAGGGCTGGAGTAGTTCTGCTGAAGATCAGGTCCAAGGTGTTCCCAGCTCTGTGTCGATGGAGATTGGTTGAGGGTGAGGTCAAAAGATGATGGAAGCGGTAGGAGGCACGATGATGTCCAATGGGAGGTTGAAGTCACTGAGGAGTATGAGTGGGGATTCATCAATGGGGGAAAAGACTTAGAAGAGTGTCTAACTCATCTATGAAGTTGCCTAAGGTATAAGGTGGATGACAGATGACAATGATGTTAAGTTTTAGAGGAGAAGATACAGCAACAGCATGGAACTCAAAAGAGATTAAGAGATGTTGAAAGGAAAGTGGCAGCAGAACAAGAGAAAACCTGTGCCACCACCTCTGCCAGTCAGCCTTGGAGAAGGAGTGAAAGTATAGGCAGAGGACAGGGTTGCTGGAGTCGCTGAGTTGTTTGGGGAGTTCCAGGTTTCTGTCAAAGCAAGAAAGTGGAGCGAGTGTAGGCATGCAAAGGCCGGAATGAAGTCTGCCTTCTAGACAGCAGACTGGCAATTCCAGAGCCCACCTGTCACCCAGGTCTGAGAATGTGATGACCATGGGGGGTAAAGGAGATTGCTAGTGCTGCTGCTTCTATGGCAGTAGAAAGGTCTTCTGGGTCTGGACAATACACAGATGGGTGTTGTAAGACACATGTCAGAAGTGAAATTTGCAGTAAATAAGATGTATCTGGAAGACAGAATACTGCCATAACCCCACACAATACTAACAAAAACTCACACAATACTACCAAAATAAATAATGTATTACTATTAACTAAAAAATGAAAGAAAAAAAACCAGATACCCGTCATCACAGTAGAATGTGATGTTGCTTTTGTAGGTGATGTCTGTAAAATTCACTTTTCCGTTCTCAGGAGGGTCGGGTACAGGACAACGTTTCGCTGTGTAAGGAACCACATATTACATAACATATTACACAAAGATCATAATATTACCCATGAACATACTGATCAAATGTTTTGTTCATTTTCTAAGTGAAAATAAAAAAATAATCTTCTGCAGAATAAACAGAAAGATGAGGTAGAAAAGGATGATGATGAAGAAGTAGTGTAAAGAAATAGTACTCACAGTAGTATGAAAAACTTTGGGCACCCCTGAAAATGTTCATGATTTTCCTTTATAAATCATTGGTTGTTTGGATCAGCACTTTCAGTTAAATATATCATATAGCAGACAAACACATTGATATTTGAGAAGTGAAATGAAGTTTATAGGATTTACAGAAAGTGTGCAATAATTACTTAAACAAAATTAGGCAGGTGCATAAATTTGGGCACCTTATCATTTTATTTATCTGAATACCTTTAGCACTAACTATTGGAACACAAAACTTGTTTTGTAAGCTCATTGACCTTTGTCCTACATACACAGGTGAATCAAATTATGAGAAAGTTAAAGAGGCCAATTGCAAGTTTTTTTCCTCTTTGCATCTTCTCTGAAGAGTGGCAACGTGGGATCCTCAAAACAACACTCAAATGACCTGAAAACAAAGATTGTTTTAGCTGAAGGATACAAAAAGCTATCTCAGAGATTTCAGCTGTCAGTTTTCACTGTGAAGAACATAGTGAGGAAATGGAAGACCACAGGCACAGCTCTAGTTAAGGCCCGAAGTGGCAGGTCAAGAAAAATCTTCGATAGGCAGAGGCGAAGGATGGTGAGAACAGTCATAGTCAACCCACAGACCAGCTCCAAAGACAAACAACATCATCTTGCTGCAGATGGTGTCACTGTGCATTGTTCAACTAGTCAGTGCACTTTGCACATGGAAAGGCTGTGCAGATGCGACAAGCAGAGTCACTTGAGGTCTGCTAAAGCACATTTGGACAAGCCAGCTTCATTTTGGAATAAGGTGCTGTGGGCTGATGGAACTAAAATTGAGTTATTTGGACATAACAAGGAGCAGAAAAAGAACACAGCATTCCAAGACAAACACTTACTACCCACAGTCAAATTTGGTGGCAGTTCCATCATGCTGTGGGGCTGTGTGGGGCTGGGAATCTTGGTAAAGTTGAGAGTCACATGGATTCCAGTCAATATTAGCAGATTCTTGAGAACAATGTTCAAGAATCAGTGACAAAGTTGAAGTTGTGCCGGGGCTGGATACTTCAACAAGACAACAACCCTAAACACTGCTCAAAATCTGCTAAAGCATTCATGCAGAGGAGCAAGTACGTTCTGGAATGGTCATCTCAGTCCCCAGACCTGAATATTATTGAAAATCTGTGGTGTGATTTAAAGTGGCTGTCCATGACCATCAAACCTTCAACCAGAATCCAGACTCTCATTGGAAGCTTTAGGAAGCGTTTATGGGCTGTTATTTCTACAAAAGGAGGATCTACTACAGTAAATATTGATGTAATTTTTCTGTTGAAGTGCCCAAATTTATGAGCCTGCCTAATTTTGTTTAAATAATTATTGCACACTTTCTGTAAATCCTATAAACTTCATTTCCCTTCTCAAATATCACTGTGTTCGTCTGCTATATGATATATTTAACTGAAAGTGCTGGTCTGAACAACCAATAAAGGAAAAACCTGAAAATTATCAGGGGTGCCCAAACTTTTTCATACCACTGTAAGTAGTGAATAAGTAGTGTAAAGGTGGTGTAGTTTTTATATTGGTGTAGCCATGTTAATACATATACTGATGGTGTATTATGTATAGATGTCGCAGCGTTGATACTGATTGTGTAGTTTGTTTGGGTGGAGCAGTGTTGATACTCATTGTGTAGTTTGTTTGGGTGCAGCAGTGTTGACGCTGATACTGAAGGTGTAGTTTGTGTGGGAGCAGCAGTGTTGACGCTGATACTGAAGGTGTAGTTTGTGTGGGAGCAGCAGTGTTGACGCTGATACTGAAGGTGTAGTTTGTATGGGAGCAGCACTGTTGATGTTGATTGGAATATCTGTGTGAAGCTCGTTTTGCAGTGGCCTCATTTGACCTTTACATGTAAGTAAGTAAGAGCAAAGTTGTGTGTGTGTGTGCGTGTGTGTGTGTGTGTGTGTGTGTGTGTGTGTGTGTGTGTGTGTGTGTGTGTGTGTGTGTGTGTGATTGTGTGTGTGTGTTTTGTTGCGTAAGGCTTTTCCGATGTAGAATTGATCTGTTCATGAGTCACTTTACTCAGTGTTTATTTTAATGAATGATTGAAATCTCTTGAACAGTGAGTTCAGTCTATAATCAAAATTTCAAAAACACAGAGTCTGTACGCATTTGCAATTAGATTTTAAAGTGTCCAACATTCACTGCTTTTTAGGGATGTAATCTGATATGAATACACTATTCAGAATGAACAGATGTGGGATGTATCACAATATCATGCCATGGATTTTTAATGAATAGTTTAGATTGGTAACAGACAGTAGTTCATTATTATTTTTATTGCCTTTTCTTTATAAATCCCAGAGCTTTTGTGAAGGCTTCACTAAATCTATTTCAACACCAGTATGAGAAAGTTCACATGGGCAAAGGTACATTTACACAAGAGATATGAACAACTTATATGTATGTGTATATATGTATTATAGATATGAACGGTCCTCATTATGGAGAAAGCTGATAGTTCTACAATCAAACAAAGAAATAAAATATGAAAAATCTTTAATTTTGTTCATAATATAATTGAAAAACGGTCACTTATTTTATATTAATTAGACAGTTCATAATAATATTTTATATTTTGTTACATATTTCAAGTCTTTTTGTTTAAATGTTGATCATTATGGCTTATAACTCATGAAAATCAGAAAACCAGAATCTCAAATTATTAGAAAGTTTAATCACAGTAAGTTGCATTCAAAAAGTATAAATACTGAGTATATCTCAGGCTACAACTGCCACATTCACAATATCAAGCCAGATTTCTAAGGCTTCTTTCACACCTACATTGTTTGGTCCGGACTTTCTGACTTTTAAGTTTGGTCTGAACCAAAATAGCAGGTGTGAAAGGGGCCACGAACCACGATCTGGACCAAAAGAGGTGGTCTCGGTACGGATCTACTGAACCGTGGTCTGGTTTGCGTGCAGTGTGAAAACACTTTTCTAGAAGGTTCGGACTTTCAGACCAAATACAGGAAGTTGACGCAGACGTTCAACAACATTCAACAACAATATCATGAAGAAAAATAAGCTGAACAGCAGGAGAAATTAGCTATAGAACATGGAGAAATGAGATGCCATGTTTAATATAATTTTGATCTGATGAACAATTGAATAATCAGCTATAAATACTCACAAAAATGCTAAAATGTGCAGCTTATTTTCTGTGAGGATGAGAGAGAAAAGAGATGACAGAGCAACCTAAACTAAACTAATGAAACTGTGGCAGCAGAATATAAAAGTATCCAAAATAAGTTTATTAAGCATCAGACGCACGTCGTACTCCTAATAAATCCGTGTCGAGTGTAGGAAGACGCACCCCACGTACGTGATGATGACAGCAGGAAGGCGTGTCATAGTAAGTCTTTGGTGCGCTCACAGAAATGCAGTGTGAAAACAAACCAAACCGGACCAAATATATACAGTACAAAGTAACAAACACACGAACCTTGGTCTCCTAAGAAACATTTGAGCAGTAAATATCTGGGATGTGTGTTTAGGTGCATAATGTGTGTGTTTAATATCTCACGTGAACACTTAAGTGTGCGTTCAGTCCACTCTCCGCTGGCTTTGCAGATGATTCTGCGGGAACCACCAGTGGGTTTGAATCCTTGGCTGCAGGACAGTAGAACCTCTGTGCCAGGTTCGAAAAAATACTGACCTGCTGCAAGCTCTGAACCATCCTGAGGTGGAGGCCGATGACACACTGAAACATACAAAAAACAGCATACCTGACTCATCTGGAGCAAGGATGACAAAATTACGATATATGCATATACAATATTTATAGTGCTAGATTGATCCCCTTTCTATTTTTCTGCATATATGACATGATATGAGCTAAAAGTTCATCGGTCTGTTCTAAAAGTAGATAAAAAGTTTCTTTCATTGAGACAGAATCTCTTTTCATCAATGATGGCAAGCTGTTCTCGCTCAGATACATTAAAACATGTGCAAATCATGATACTACCACCACCACATTTCACAGATGAGGTTTTTATGCTGGAATGCAGTATCCTCCTTTCTCCAAACATAACACTTCACTTTTAAACTAAATGATCTTTTTTGTTCACATTTGTTCTTGAAACATTTGTTCCAAAAGCTTGCTGGCTTGTCCATTTTATCTTTAGCAAAATGCAGATAGGCAGCAATGGTTTTTTTGGAGAGCAGTGGCTTTCTCCTCATAACCTTGCCATGCACACCATTGTTCAGTGTTTTTCTGATGGTGCAGACTCAAGAGTTTACCTTTAATTCCTTTGTGACCTCGATGACAATTACACGCCTTTCTCTTGGAGTGATCTTTGTTGGTGGATAACTCCTGAGGAGGTAACAATGGTCTTGGATTTCCTCCATTTGTACACAATCTGTCTGTCTGTGGATTGGTGTAGTCCAAACTCTTTAGAGATGGTTTTGTAAATTTTTCCAGCCTGATGAGCATCAACATATTTTCTTCTGAGGTTTTCAGAAATCTGCTTTAATCATGCCAAGATACACTTCCACAGACATGTTGTGAAGATCAAACTTTGAGAGATCCCTGTTCTTTAAATAAAACAGGGTGCCCACTCACACTTTACTGTCATCCCATTGATTGACAACACCTGACTCAAGTGTTACTTTCTGTTTATGTGCTAATCCTAAAGGTTCTTCTGAGTCTCCTCAAACATTTGTGCTAACAAAGTTTTAACCCAAATAAACCTAATATTATTAACTCTGGGATAGAGGATGAAATGCCTTTACAAATAGCCCAGAAAATTTGATATCCTTAGATCAACTACACAGATTTATATAAACAAGCTCCTCTTTTGTTTGGGGTAACACCTCCCTTGTAACTTCAGTGTGAATCAGTGGAGCTAAATTGTTGAATAGTAAATTGTTTGCTGACATCACAAAACCAAATATTTTTAGCCGTTTTTGCAACTTATATGAACTAAGAGGGGATTTTAAGTGAATTTAATTGTCCATGAAATGAGTCTTTTAATATTAGCATGATCAGAACTAGCCATCAAGCTAACTGCTAAATTCCTCTTCCATTAAAACATCCATCATTGTTTTAACTCAAACATGGAAAAATCACATCAACATCTAATCAGGAGACAGTATTATTGCATCAGCTGTGGTTAAGTGGTACCACCAGCTAGAACCATTACAATTGTTTTGTGTGGTTTCTGCTGGAAATTCCCTTGGGGGAACAATGTGAAATGTAGATGCTGCTGTAAGAGGATGTGGTTGTGATGTATCCACCCAACCATTGCCAGTCATTGATCTCTACCTAAGTCTCCTGCTTGAGAGGATTCAGTGCTGTAGAGATGATGCACTTACACAGTTTTGTCTACTGTGCCAGTCCAATGACCTTAGCCAGACACTGACTAGCATTCATGTCCAATCAGGTCAACACTAGACAATCTGGACCAACAGTTTTCAAACACTTGCTTACTCAGATTTGACACTGGAATGAAGTAATGACCTTGTAATGAATGTTTATGTCTAAAGAGTATTTTTTTTATATGAATTTGATGCAAAAATGTGCAGACCAGACTGAACTACTCCAAACTTAAGGTCAAATTCCCATTTCAAAAACATCTGAAATCTGATAAATGATCAAAGTTGACCAAAAACACATAAATAGTTTGTAATAATTTGGTTCAGTAACACTTGCACAATGAGTGGGGGCAGTCCCACTCATGACCTAAGCAGCAAACTGATTGGCTGTTTCTCTTGAAGGGTGGGGTTCATCTGCAAACAGATGCCATATTGGGTGTTACGAGCATTTCCATTTATATTCTAACAAGTGACTGTCTCCTCCTTTATCACATCTCTGACTGGGGTCCCCCAGCAAACAGCGAACAAATGTCAGGCCAGGTTGTCAGCTAGTGAACAAATATCAGTTTACTTTCAATTTCTTTTTTCATTTGGGGAACGTTTCAATATTTAGGGGGGTAAAAGTCCCCCTAAAGTGACCTAGTGACACATCTTATAGAGATACATACATTATTATCAAGCTCATTAAAATTTAACGGTTCTAGGCTTAGGATTAGTGTTAGGATCAGCAGTCAAGATAGGACCAGGGTTAGGATTAAATTTAGCACCAGCATTTGAGTTTTGGACAAGGGGTACAATTGGGTTTAGAACTGGCATTAGAATTAGGACTAAGGTGGAGTTTGGTTTAGGACAAGCATTAAAATTAGGACCAGTGTAGAGTTGAGATTAGGTCCAGCATTAGAGTTAGGATTGGGGCTAGGGTTAGGTTTAGGACAGCATTGGAATTAGGACCAACGTAGAGTTGAGTTTAGGACAAGCTTTAGAGTTAGGACTGAGGCTAGGATTCGTTTTAGGACAGGCACTGGAATTAGGACCAACATAGAGTTTAGGACAAGCATTAGAGATAGGACCAGGGTTAGGATTAGGTTTAGAACCAGCATTAGAGTTAGGACCAGGGCTAGGATTAGGTTAAGAACTAGCATTACAGTTAGCGCCAGGTTTAAGATTGGGTTTAGAACCAGCATTAGAGTAAGGACCAGGATTAGGTTAAATAAATAATAGTTACATACTAGTTTTTAGTGTTTAGTCACAATAAAATTTGGACAATCAGCCATAACCTCACTAATGTTCTACTGTTCCTCCACATATCAGCAAAACAGCTTCATTATAGTATTTTATCTCAATTAGACATTTTTCACTTATTTGCATTATATGAACATGTCAGCCAAACATTACATTGCATGTGAGTTCATTTAATCAACAGAAATGCTTCAAAACGAACTTGTTTTTTTTTATTTATTTACATTGACTTCCATTCAAATGTAAGAATTTCCTTCTCCTATAAAGTTACAAAGTTTTGTTCTGGCAGCAGTAATCTACAATCCATTATATTTACACCAGATTCCTTTGCAGTGGACTTTGTAACTCTTTTCAATTCAGAAGATACTTTACCGTTCTGTGGTGTGACTGACACAAACAGGCCTGCTTGACAAAGCAGCAGCAGCTGGAGAGTCGGCCTCATCCTTAAAGAGCGAGCGAGTGTCACACAGTTGATAAGAGGGAGGAAGAGTGTGTGTGTGTAAGAAACAGACAAGAGTGTGTTTGTGGTTTGCTATTGCAAGCTGCAAGCTCTTTTTTCTGCTCGGGAAACTTTGGGTAAATAAGAAAGAGAGAGAGAGAGAGAGAGCGTCATTTACCAGCATACAAAATGACCTATGACCTCTTTGGATCCAGCTGACAGATCTATAATTGTGATGAAATCACTGTTCAAACACATATTGTGTTTACAGTAGAACTCGACAGTGTGATCTAGCTTAAGCCTCCCATACACCTAACGACTTTAAAAAGATTCTGAACAGACTTTTAACAGACTAAAGTCTGACACCATCTCACATCTACAGACTTTTTAGTCACAGTCTAGTCGCAGGCTTAAGATTTTGGAAAGACTGTGGAACTTGCAGGGTCACTAATTTAAAGACTGTGACTAGATTTCTTTTGAGATTATTTCCCATCTGCTTTTGTTCTACATAGAATTAATGCAATAAAGAGCAGAATTATTACAAAATGTGTATTTATTAAAGCTTTCTTTGTATCAAAAATAACTCGATGCACAATAAGACAACGTGGTGGAAAATCTAAATAGAGTAACATTACAGTTACAGAGCTATCAGAGCTCAAAATACTGTCAACAGAGGATTCACATCCAGGCATTCCTGGTCCTGTGTGTCTGCTCCTCGTTTTCTTCAAGCTGTTGGGGAAAACAATCACTTTTAAGATTAAA
>BRDA01044885.1:0-13830 GCA_036984385.1 Crenuchus spilurus
GAGGGCTACAGGGTGGTAGTCATTAAGGCAGGCTGGCTGGGGTTTCTTTGGTACAGGAATGATGACAGATAAAGCAGGTTGGTGTGACATCCTGCACCACAGAGCTAGCTGGTCTGCACAGCCTTTGACACCTTTCTGATATTCACCTTTTTAAACATTCTCTTCATTCTCTGTTTTTGTGACTATGAATGATGACTGTTCAATGATCAGCTCCACGTTTGATCCACCAGTCACCAGTTAGTGCTGTTAGCATTGTTAGTGCTATTAGCATCATTAGCACAAATGGCTGCAGCCTCAAAACAAGCATAGAAAGAGTTTATCTCACTCAGCTGTACTGGTTCATATTTTTATTGAGGAGCCCTTCATTGTAGACAACAGTGCAAAATTTCAGAGCATCATTAATGGATTAATCCACCCATAGCTTCTTGTCAGAGAACTTCCTGATTGTTCAAGGAATCGTGTCATCTTTGAGTTTCACAACCTACAACCTCTTCTGTAAACACACTGAAGTCATCAGAGCTGAACTGGAACATGTCCTAGTCTGTGCCACCCAGAGTGTCCTGTAGGGCGGCTACCAATTGGTCCATCCAGTATGCGACCTCTCTCTGAACCAGTATGTACAGGTGATGTTGTTTTGACTTTGGACCTCAGAAAACACAATGGACCTCTGTTATGTTCTCTGATGAAGGTAAATTTTGCATTTCCTTTGGAAATCAAGGTTCCAGAGTCTGGAGGAAGAGAGGATAGGATCCATGTTGCTTGAGGTCCAGTGTAAAGTTTCCACAGTCAGTGATGGTTTGGGGTGCCATGTCATCTCCTGGTGTTGGTCCATTGTGTTTTCTGAGGTCCAAGGTCAACACAGCCATCTACCAAGAAGTTTCAGAGAACTTCATGCTTCCTGCTGCTGACCAACTTTATGGAGATGCAGATTTCATTTCCCAACAGGACTTGGCACCTGCACACAGTGCCAAAGCTACCAGTACCTGGTTTAAGGACCATGGTATCCCTGTTCTTAACTGGCCAGCAAACTCGCTTGACCTTAACCCCATAGAACATCTATATGAGGTACTGTGAAGAGGAAGATGTGATACACCAGACCCAACAATTCAGAAGAGCTGAAGGCCACTATCAGAGCAACCTGGGCTCTCATAACACCTGAGCAGTGCCACAGACTGATCCACTCCATGTCATGCCGCATTGCTGCAGTAATACAGGCCAAAGGATACAAGTTTCACTTTTTCAATGGAATTTTAAATGAAATTACTGAAATAAATCAACTTTTTTCATTATATTCTAATTTTACAACCAGCACCTGTGCATGATAGTTCACTAAACGGATGAGATGCCCTAACTGGTGATTAAGTTCATTATCACCCTTGGCGAATATACATTCAGCTAGTGGCAAACTACTTATCAAGTCTTTTAAGGCTGTAAAACCATTTCTTGCAAAGCTGTGTTTGCATTAATGCATTTTTGTCATTAATTAATGGGGTTTCTTGTGCTTTGCAGTGTTTAAATGAACTGCTTAATTCAAAAGCTCCTCACAACAAATTATGTCTCCCCAGAGAAATATACAGCCTGGTTGAGAGGATAAAATTGTTTCTGTCATGTGATGTGCTGAGTAAAAGGTATTTTATTTAACTCTGTTAAGTTCGTTATGAAATTCTTATCTATGACTTCTTTCAAACTGCAAAGTAAAGCCAACAACTGACTAGCATTCTCATTAAATTTTCAGATTATGGTTAGCTATATATGGTGGTGCTTGAAAGTTTGTCAACCCATTTTGAACTTTCTATATTTCTGCATAAATATGACCTAAAACATCATCAAATTTTCACACAAGTCCTAAAAGTAAAGATAACCCACATAAACAAATGAGACAAAAATATTATACTTTATAATTTATTTATTGAGGAAAATGATTTAATATGACATATTTGTTAGTGACAAAACTATGCAAACCTTTGCTTTCAGTATCTAGTGTGATGCCCTGGCTTGACGACGTGATCTTTATCAAACTGTAGTTGAACAGCAATGTACTTTTGTGTGTCTCCTGCCATGCACACCATTGTTGTTCAGTGTTCGCCTGATGGTGGACTCATGACCGTTAACATTAGCCAATGTGAGAGAGGCTTTCAGTTGCTAAGAAATTACCCTGGCGTCTTTTGTGACCTTGCTGTCTGACTGTGGATTGATGAAGTCCAAACTTTTTGCAGATGGTTTTATAGCCTTTTCCAGCCTGATGAGCATCAACAACTCTTTTTGCAAGGTCCTCAGAAACCTCCTTTGTTCATGTCATGATATACTTCCACAAATATGTGCTGTGAAGTGCAGACTTTGATAGATATCTGTTCTTTAAATTAAACAGGGTGCCCACTCACACCTGATTGTCATCCCATTGATTGAAAACACCTGACTCTGATTTTGCAAATATGTTATATAGGACCTTTATCCTCAATAAATCTTGTCTATCGGCTTGGCTATGTCTGTGTGTATTTGTGCTTATGCAAAAAAGGTGTTTTTTCACTTCTCAAACTGCCCCAATTACAATGGGACAGTCTGGGAGGATGTTTTTTATCTCCTATCTTTCCCAATGTTAATGCTGTTATTTTCAATCTTATGCAATTTCGTTGTACTTGTTGCAATGACAATAAACCATACATTATACCTTATACCTTATAATAAATACAGGGGTTGGACAGTGAAACTGAAACAGCTGGTTTTAGACCACAATAATTTATTAGTAGGTGTTGGGCCTCCTTTTGCGGCCAATACAGCATCAATTCGTCTTGGGAATGACATACAAGTCCTGCACAGTGGTCAGAGAGAATTTAAGCCATTCTTCTTGCAGGATAGTGGCCAAGTCACTACGTGATGCTGGTGGAGGAAACTGTTTCCTTACTCGCTCTTCCAAAACACCCCAAAGTGGCTCAATAATTTTTAGATCTGGTGACTGTGCAGGCCATGGGAGATGTTCAACTTCACTTTCATGTTCATCAAACCAATCTTTCACCAGTCTTGCTGTGTGTATTGGTGCATTGTCATCTTGAATATTTTGAGCAAAACTGTGCTCTTACCTGCTAATTGAACCTTCACTCTCTGCTCTTACTGGTGCAATGTGACATTAATGAAGATTGGCCACCAGACTGGTCCAATTTTGCCATGAATCCTCCCACACTAAAATGACAGGTGTTTCAGTTTCATTGTCTAACCCCTGTAAATGGCCGTAAATGGTAAAAAGTATAATATTTCATGTCATTTGTTTAACTGGATTCTCTTTACCTAATCTTAGGACTTCTTCAAGAAAATCTGAAAATCATATTTATAAGGAAATATAGAAAATTCTAAAAGGGTTCACAATATTTCAAGCACCACCGTGTATAGCTAACTATAATCTGAAATATTACTATTAGTCATTACTTAGCTGATGTGTTGTGAAAGTAATCAGTTATTTAATTTACATATGCTAATGGTAATTTTTTTTTATTCTCAGGTCAATTAACAGAGGCACACTCCTGTCAGCGAGGCCTCTTGCAGTGTTGGAGGTCTTTTAGCACCAAACACCACACTCTTTTCAGTCACTTTCCACTTGTCCTCAAAAACCTGTCACAAAACCTTGCAGTTTAATTGCTTTAGAATAAAGAGAATCACTATCATTTCAGTTATCTGAATTTAAATCTCTGGGATCAGGGGTTTGGGTAAAAGAAATAACTGGTCCACATCTTCCTGAGTAAAAATGCAGAGCTCAGGGAAACAGGTGAATAATTGGAGGCACTCTGAGGCAGGCGCACCTGGGGCTAGCCTCAAGCAACATTACCTGCAGCCATGGAAAACAGATCGGTAATTACCCTGCATAGGTTTCCATTCTTCCCTAATGTCACCATTGTTTTAAAAAACGGCAAGTCTCTCGCTCTCTTTCTTTCTCTGACATCTTTGCACTCATTAAGTCCTAACATGTAGGTAAAGGTCAACATGCAAGAAAAGAAGAGGGAGACAAAAAGGGAAAAAAATGATAATTAGACGATCAATTCAGCGTCCTCAACATTTCTTCCCCTTGGAGTATTTTCATTTTATTTATTTATTTTTTTCCATTTTCTTGACTAAGTCTGTCTACAGCCTGCCTACAAGCCCTTATTTTTCTCCAGCTAGCTACGTGCCTGCAGGGCAGTAGCACACAGTTAATGTGATTAAGTTTGACAAGCAAAATGGAGAGAAGAATTAGGCGTAATCAGGCAGGGGGTGAGCTGCCTCCAGTTCTGAAGACTAGGGGGTGAAAGGGGGTGACAGGGAACCTTGTGTTTACACCGGCAGCTACGTTAATTGATTAGCCCATCAGAGGCTAACTCGTCCCAAACAAACACTAGCACCCATGCCAAATTGACACTCATAGACATCAATAACGTGGTGCTGAAGGCATTTGATGTGAAATTAACCTTGCTTTCAAGATCCAGAACAATCAACTGTGGGTTTAATAACAGCAGACCTAGATGAAGGAGAAAGAATTGCTACACACAAGCAGATATTCCAATTAGATTTGAGGTTACCTTGATACACAAGCAAATGTATCTGTTATATGTGAGGTCACATTGATAGGATTCCAGTAGTCATTATGATCAATGCTTTGACAATGCATTCCCCTTTGAAGTCCACTTCAACATGAATGGGCAGGATAAAGTAGCTAAATCAGGTACTGAGTTGTTTGTCTAACATCACTAAAACAATGAATTTATCAGGGTCTGTTTTTGCAAAATAATTTTCATCTTTAAAACATATAAAGCTGGAAGTGAACCTATTTTTGGAATGGTAATTTGACCCATTATTTGAGGTACCAGAGAACATTCTTAATGGAGTATTTCAAACAATTTACGTATCCTGAAATTCTCTTACAAACAGTGCTAGCAGTTTTATACGCATGCGATTGGCTTCACTCATCATTTCTGAGGCATTTTCTGCCCAGTGGATGAATGAAGGACATCGCTGAGTGATTGTTGTGCCTTACTGCCACCAACCATAGCACAAACAGATGAAGAATGAAAAGTCTAAAGCTACCAAACAACTCTCTCACTCAGCACATTTTATTTACCTGCCTATGCAAATGGAGTTGTCATCCTGGGGTCTCGTTCCATGACTTACTAATTTCTGATACATCATTAAGACATGCAGTGCGCACAACCTCAGTGTTCAACTGATGGATGTCCCAGAAGCCCAGTCAAGCGTCAGGCGTGCCAGCCTCCATTTGGTTTGATTTAATATGCTGCTTGGTGGTGATTTATTAAAGGGAAAAATAGAATGCAGAACCTGTTTGTGTGAAGGGGAGGTAAAATGCATATGCGAGTCAATGACACTGGACAGGACAGAGAAGGACGGATGAAAGCATTTGCAAGAATAAGTAATGGCACAAGAAGTATGTGTGGAAGTTTAGAACTTTCTACAGTTCTTTCCCCAGATGCTACATTGCCTATGTAAAATGGTTTGTTCCTTGCATTTGTCTGTGAAATTCTGAGTGTGATGATACATGATACAACACAGATTGTGAGCACAAGTACATATTACAGAAACCTCTTGGTGAAAGCCATGTCCTTGACCAGCTACTGCTGGTCGGCAGGTCTTAATGAAGCTGAATATAAGATCCAAGATGGAGAATGGACCAATTTCAGTAGTGACTAATCTAATCCATGTAAACATTTCTACTCCACAATGAACACATACAAGTGAAACCACATCACCACAAGCAAAACCACAGGCAAAGTGCTCTCATTTGCTGCCATTATTTCATCAAACACAGGGATGTACATGCTTAATTGAGGTTTTGAATCATTTTTAGCTGTGGTAACTTACTTTACAGCCATTTGGCTAACAACAGGCTAGTTTTTCATTGACCACTGTTGATCAATGCACCATCACCCCCTACTTTGAGTACCTCCATCATGGATATTGGATTGGCTTAGAAATTTCAAAACCAGTTTGCTCTTATCCTGAGACTTCTGCATACCCATATACATGCAGTGTGTGCCCTTCTTATACTTACATCATATGCTATGTGCTTTATTATCTAGTGCCCAGGTTCTTCTAAAATAGTGTTTCAAATTCAACATTTTGTGTTAAATGAAGCTGCCTCACATCATCAAGCTGTGCTCAAAGGCTTCAAAAGACAATTTCAAAATAGTTAAGCTCATTTGTTCAATGTGTTGTCCAGCAAACTCACTTCATAGAGTTCAAATGCATCTACATCCTTATTAAATGATCAGTAAACATAATGAATGACAACTCATTTATGTTTTAATTTAATGACTTCTCGCCTTTTGCACATGTGGTGTATGTGACCACTGAGTGTACAACACATTTTTTGATGATTCTAGTACATCATCTAAGCATTAACAGTGTCTCATTTCACTTCCTGGAGTGAACACATTACTTGCTTTGTGTTGGTAGACTCTGGTCATATGTATTTTGTGATACACCCACACTTGTACTTGATATCCTTGGTATGTGATCATCTCTGTAAGACTACTACTGACCATCCCAGGCTTGACATTCGTTGCATATTAACAAAACAAAAAACAATTGCTGCACTATACAAACTGAAGAACATGCTCATTAAAAGCTTCTTGTCAATAAAGTCTTAAAAATTATTAAATGCATTCAAAATTAGAAAAGCCTCTGCTTTGATAAACAATTTTTGTAATCTGCGATTGTAATGAAATATGACTGCACACAATATACTTTAATCAGTCTCTAATGAGCTAAAGAAATAACATTGTTTTAGTGAGTTGACAGAGGAATAAAGCCTGTTAAAAAGAATGAATATTGAAAATGAAATAAGCATACAATTACAAGCAATCACACTCAAATGCACACTCCACATTACAAACAGAGAGTCTTAGCAATAAGCTGTAACCACTGATATCTCCTAATTACAGCAGAATGCTTCCAATCACCTTCGTAATAACTCAACACAATAAATCTTTACCGTTGGAGCTGTCTATTGTAGCCCAAGCTGTGTCTCGGAGGGACAGTTTCCTTTCATGTGCATCGAGCGTGCTAAACTCACTGATAACTCTCCATGTTCCTGCATCTCCTCCTGCTCCTCCCCTTTAACCTCTCAACAACACTAACAATCCACCTGAGGACTGATGCCGGGCCGCAACAACGGCAGGTCCGCTCGATAGCCCAACTGGCAAATTGCTTTTTAATGTTTTTGCACAATGGCCCAAAACAAAGCGGATTGTTTTGTCTGTAATCGGCGGTAGGGCCATTTAAGCAGAGCGTGATGTATGTTCCACTATGGAGCACAGGTGTCACCCAGTGGCTGCACGTGTGTGGGGGTGCTGAGCTGTTTTTGATGGATTTGGGGACATAAGCAGTGAACAGTCCCAGTAAAGCAGCACAAAAGCAGCTCTGGAGCTCCTCAGAGGACAGCAGGCCAGCAGTGGATCAACAGTGCAAGCAACTGGGGAGAGATAGAGTTGATAATTATATCAGTGATGATAAAAGATACAGAAGACAAAAAGAGTGAATTCAAAAGCACAATTTTATTCATTTATGCAAACTAAAAGGAATGCATTAAGGAATTTAATACCTTAATGGATTCATATCATGGAAAACAAATTTCTTGTCATTTTTTAATGAACTGGACCCAATGAAGCCAACAGGTGAAATGTTGTCATCTCTTTGTTAGCTTGCCAAATTTTACTTTTCTTTTTATATCAAAATAAATCGCAAAAGGCTTAATAAATGAATTTGTTTTAGACAGAAATTTCTCAAGATCAAATGTAGATAAGACAAATAGAAAGACAGATAGACAGACAGATAGACAGACAGATAGAAAGACAGATAGACAGACAGACAGATAGACAGACAGATAGACAGATAGACAGATAGATAGATAGATAGATAGATAGATAGATAGATAGATAGATAGATAGATAGATAGATTCAACTTTATTGTAATTGCATAGTACAAGTACAAAGCAATGAAATGCATGTACTGTCCATTCCTAAGTCTATAAACTGAAGCTCATTATTTTTGTGATGTCATTAAAAAAATGCATTTAGTCATATGCAGCCTACAGCGACTTAGCTCACCCCTTCATATTAAGGGCATCAAGATTTATTTACCTTCACAGTTTGTTATTGAAAATTGTTCAGTTTAATGTCTCACTGCACTCTGAAATGACAGCAAAGGACACATCATGGAATCAATTTATAGACCAACATTTATCTAAACTTTGGACTCATCACAGTAGCACTTTTGGCAGATATAACAGTTGAACACACCCATGGCATTATTTCTACAATAGACATCAAATATTCTTCAGAAAGTTCTTCACAAATCTGCTGCAGAACGTCACATAAATGTTGGCTCTTGTAGGTTTGCTTTACTTTTCACTTCATCCCAAATCAGCTGGATGGGGTTAAAGTCTGGAGACTGTGCTCCACTCCATGTTTTCAAGCTGACCATCTTGTTGTTTTTTTCCTGAGGTAGTTCTCGCATTATGCTTTGGATCATTATCTTGCTGTAGGATGAACTAGGCCAACTAGGCGCAAACCAGAAGTTTGTCTTCTGTAAGTATCCTTACAGTCTACAGAGGTGTCCATGGTAGAAAATGTTTTACATCAAGACAACCATTTGCCACAGAATGGAAATAGAGTTTCCATGAAGATTTGTACAAAATGACAACACTGCTGGTGATACCTAAATTGTTTTCAGGCATAATTTTTTGCAAGAACAAAGTTTAGAAGCCCTACAAGTTAGGAACTTGTGTGAAGTGACTGGAAGAGAGAGAGAGAGAGAGAGAGAGAGAGAGAGAGAGAGGAAAGATTTGACATACTGATGTGGCTAAAATTGGAGGACAGACAGTACTGGGAGGCAGGATGCTACCTAGTTATCAACTATAGTCCAGCATTAATCTACGCACACTTGGTCACCTTTGGTCACTTACTATAACTCTTTACAACCACATAGCTGACTCTACTGTGCACCAGACTTCACAGTGGTGTCATTACTATATCAAGTTTCTTCAAAGGTAATACATGATGCAACGGTTCAGTGCATGAGCTTCCTGAAAAGATGAAGACTGGGTGCTGTTTTGACACTGCACTATTTCCATTTGCGGTTTTCTGTTTCAGGACACACTGGAATTTAAGTAGTGTGAACTGCAAATGCAGCAAAATGTATCTCATGTCATTAATGCATGATTCAGAAACAAGCTCAGATTTGATCTATTCTGTTATTTGATGCCACAACATCGCTTAAAAAAATGGCCAACATGTGTTTCAAATATCAGCAGTTTCTTAAAGATATTCATGCCCAGCATCCACCAACACAGTCATATGCATTGCATTGACTGTCTGATGCTACACATTACACACCATACCTGAATGAGATCCACATCACAGGTTGTTAGGTGATTCATAGCTTGTCAACCCAAACAAACACCTGCTTCTGTTTGAATCTGGTCATCTCAGTCTATCACAACATGTGTCTACATAAAATATAACATGCAACATTCTGGTTCACACACCCGTTAGTTGATATATTATTATAACCGCACAAGTATAGCAGTATTTAATGTACAAATAATTGCTTATAATAGCTCTGAGTACTAGTGCGATGATGTTGCTCATTTCTGGAAGATTTTCTATGTCTTTTCTGTGTCATATGTACACTAAGATAACCGGGGAGCTAATGTTCACTTTCCACACTGTGTTTAATGCTATTTAAAGCTTATAGTCACATTTGAAGCATAAAGACATGCATGTAATTTATTCTTTAACTTTCATGCCACAGTTTTCAGTGAAACTTAAATTATCATATTTAAAGCCTAATATTACCATAGGAGTGTTGTAGCCATTTATCTTTCTGTTCAGTTAGCTTGTATGACATTTTGTGGCAGCATGTGTATATGTTTTAATTTTTTTTACTAATCTTACTAATAACTTTGATTTTTTTTTCTATTAAAAATAAATAAATAACTTGATCAAGGCACCTAACCCACAACTCCTCCCTGGGTGCTGCAGCAGATGGCTGCCCACTGCTCCAGGTATGTTTGTGCTCACTGCCACCTAGTGCGTGTGTGTGTGTGTGTGTGTGTGTGTGTGTGTGTGTGTGTGTGTGTGTGTGTTCAATACACCAGCTTCTCATTCTTGAATACATTCAATGAAAATGTAAACACTAAATGGAAAAAAAAATAAACTAGCTTGAGCTATGAATCATGGGAAAAGTTCAGGAAAAGGTCTCTATAGTAATGCAGCATCAGTAAATACTCACAATGCTCACATGTAAATTAATAATGTAAAATCCATTTGTCACAGGCTTATAAGCACAGCCAATAACAGCCACCTCACCTCCAGCGATACGGTTGGCAGTATGTTGGGGTTGTGTTAAATGAAACTGTTGCCAGGGCTCTCGGCTACGTCTCTGGTAATTTGACGTGTGAGCTGGAGTGACAAGTAAGGCACAGATAGCTCTGAATGTGACTTTAGGCACTGATCGGGCCCCTACTCTGTTTCTCCCTTATTCATGCACACATCTGCTTGTTCCAAACACTTGCCCTGAGCCATGCAAACACACCAAACCAGGGCCACTTTGGAATAATATTAATTAAAGTCATAGCTAATTGTGTGGTTCTTTTCTGTCAACCAATTATGTTCTACATTCTTCAGGGAGAAAAAGACAAAGAGACGAGAGGGGAGGGGGTAAATAAATAAGAGAAATAAAATAAATGTCTGCTTGCTGTGAGATCCAGCTGTCATCAGATTTAAATAAGCATGTATTTAATTAACATAGCAGTCCACTGGAGCATGCATCAATATTTATTTATACGAGGAGCAGCACAGCATCTTCTGAGGAGCTGAAATTGGTCTAATGATTTACAAGGAGAGGCAGAATTCAGAGAGTGAGAAGGGAACAATTATTTGCTGAGTGGATTTCGCCATTTCTCATTATCAAGTCATTGTTGCTCTTAACAGTGTGATATTAGTTTAAAGTCAATGTGCATTCAGTGTAGCCCTTTAATGTTTAGCTTTGTGTCGTGCCTTAGTTAAAGGAGGCTGGATGTACTGTATGTGCAAACATGACCGTCTTTATTTAACAGAGGATATTGGAACTCCAACATATAGACACTGACGAGAGTGACATGAGATTAACAAGACTAGACAAAGAACACAGGAACTGGTGGGGATATACTGTATATACACACAATTTGGCCAACACCTGGAGAGGGAGGGGCTACAAGACAACACAAGTGCAAGGCAGAGACTAAAGGTAAACAAAGATATGTGGCAGGGAGTAACACAACCAACTACAGCCACATCACAAGGGTATAGGAGACCCCTGACATCTGACACTTTGTTTTATTTTCACAATAACCTTTTTTGCAACCACAGAATCTGTAAATCAAGCAGTAAAACATTTCTCAGACATGTATCATTTATTTGAGTCACTGAGGTACCTGAGTCATTAAGGCTCACTCACTGAGCATATTTATCTCTGTTTACTTTACACATTTATTGTATTTTCTGGTTCTTAGCCCATTTAATGTAAGTCAATTACATTTGGCAGCAGTAGAGTCCACAACACATTTCATCACAGAGTGAAGAAAGAGGGATGGAGGAAAGAGAGAGGGAGGGGAGAGGGAAAATAAACAGATACAGCTTCAGCTGCAGCACTCAGGGACGGCAAGGCTTTGCCCTGTCAGCAGAGAGAGAGAGAGAGAGAGAGAGAGAGAGAGAGAGAGACAAATGGCAAAATGAAGAATTGAAAAGTGAGAGAATGCAAGATAGAGGAAAGAGGAAAGATGAATGAGATGGACGATGAAGCAAGTGAAAAGAGAAAGAGAGAGAGAGAAAGAGAGAGAGAGAGAGAGAGAGAGAGAGAGAGAGAGAGAGAGAGAATGACAGTTTTGGGGGCTGATGGATACACATTCACAGGTGGGGGCTCTCTACCCCTACAGCCTCACCGCCAGCTGCTGTCACTTAAAATAAAGCCAGAGCAGGTATGAGGAGGAAGAGGAAAGATGAGAGACAGACAGGGGGAGAGACGGAAAGAGAGACAGACAGACACACATGGACACACACTTCCATGAAGACAGCCTTCACAACGTTAGCCCTAATGAGCTCCTGGCAATATTTTAGCATAATGTTTTCTACTCTCCACATCTTAATATGTGTGTACACAACTGCTGTAGAAGATGCCCCCCCCCCAAAACACATACACACACACACACATGGTCATTTACACTCTAGCAAACTAATTGACAAACAGAAATGCATATGTTTGCTAGAACATGCCACATTTCATTGCATGACGTCTTTTTTTTTTTTTTTCACTCTGCCTCGTTTCTTTTCTGACTCCTATAGAACATGCAGTATCCGAAAGTAAGGAAATCATATATTTAACTCTGTCTCCTTTCCCACAATCCCTCTGGAGTGGTGAGAATGCAGACTCAGGTAATGTCACAGTAATCCCTTCTCGTTACTGCTCCCCCACAGGGGCCTATCCACACAGCTCAGCCTCAATGGCAGGCTCCCAGGCAGGGTTCAGAGATGGAGAGCCCGGTAACGAAGCTTGCGCTATTTTTAAAGAGCCTCTTTCTCAAATACCAGCACAGCTTGTTAAGGGCTCATCGTTAGAGCACTCCCATACCATCTCCTTTTCACAGGAGCTTGGAGCAACTGTGCCAGGGCTTAGCGAAAGTGCCAAAGTTGTCACATGTTTTTATGGAGTTAACATCTCACCTTGCTAATCACACCACTGTGAGTGAATGCGGTCAGATGCTGTCAAGCCAACAAGGTAAGTGGCGAGCAATTATTGCCCTAGTGTGTGGAAGATGCCGGGATAATGTGCAGAGTCACTGCTAGCAGGAGGCCAAGTAAGGACATGCGTGCTAATGCTGGAAGCAAGGTTTTGAGGTCATGGAACACTTTATAGAGGGAAGGTTAGGGGGGAAAAAACTCACAAAAAAATGGCAATACCGAAAGCAAGAAGTTGGCTTTTTATGCTCTAAATTTCATTTGATTTTGATGGTAGGAACCAACAATCCCCAAAGATGCAAACAGCTTGAAGAGACTGGAATGAACAAGCTAATTCAACTGCCAATTCTATGTCTAGTCATGCACTTACTCTGCATTTTTCCCCTAAAATGCTAATAAGGTTAAACTTGGACAGATTCAGATTCGGCAGGGTTGTTAATTATCGCTTGGAGTCAACGTCACTCATCGTTTGAATGTTGGAGCCTACTGCGAAAAAAGGTAGTGCTGCTATACTGTAATGCTGTGATGGAATGTTTTAAAATCAGGGCAAATGTTGCATACATTGAGCTGCAGACATGAATGATATAAACACCACAAGGGTTCTAACTGGGTAATGCATTGGCTAGATTCATTTGCATAAAGTTCAACTCTACAACATTTTTGGCTCACTGTATCTCCAAAATTCAACACTTAGGGCCCATGAAATATATGTCAACCTCTGATGAATTCCTTGTTTCCTATACAAAATGAATGGGATCTGCTGTGGTATGTCTAAGAAAATGATAAATGGAAGTCAAAAACACTATGTAAATGGGGATTTTTGTCATTATTATTTTTAAAAGCACAGTATAACAGGGGTTAGACAATGAAACTGAAACACCTGGTTTTAGACCACAATAATTTATTAGTATGGTGTAGGGCTTCCTTTTGCAGCCAATACAGCGTCAGTTCATCTTGGGAATGACATATACATTGGTCAGAGGGATTTTAAGCCATTCTTCTTGCAGGATAGTGGTCAGGTCACTACGTGATGCTGGTGGAGGAAACTGTTTCCTGACTCGCTCCTTCAAAACACCC
>BRDA01044891.1:5000-13783 GCA_036984385.1 Crenuchus spilurus
ATTATTATTATTATTATTATTATTATTATTATTATTACTTAATGTAGTGATATAATGCTGATATAATATTATCTCCATGTGGAGATGCTCTATTGTACAGGGAACATATGACTGTAGGTTTGGGTAAATTCTTTCCTGGAGACACCATCATCTGTCCAATAGGATGACAGAGAAGGACAGAAGTCCCGCCTCTCTCTGGTAAATTACAGCAGTCTGATTGGCTGGTGGCTGTTCCAGCTGTCACCAGGCAGAACACATCTCCAGCTAGCAATGCTCTTAACACGTAAGCGCTCTCTCTGTTTCTTTCTCTCTCTTTCTTTCTCTCTCTTTCTTCCCCTCTCTCTCTCTCTTCCTTTGGTGTTCTTTCTCTTTTTGGCTCTATCTGTGTAAGTCTCTCTCTTTCTCTCTCTCTCTCTCTCTCTCACTCACTCTCCATCGGTTCCTGTAAAAATGGGTCGTCTCATTGACCCACTTTTTCGCTTCATGAAAAATCCAGATTTTCTTCTCTCCTTCGAGCCACGACGTCTGAATATTTTACACCAGCAACAGCTGAGCCGAGTTAACAGAGTGAGATCACACAGATAAAGGGCACGAGAGCCTAGAAACATCCTCAGACACAGCGGACAGAGAGAGGTCATCACTATTATCTGTGTAATGTTGACCTTACAGGAGCAGGAAGAGAATATTCTTTACTTTGTGTGTTTACATGTGATTAAATGTATTTAAATGTTGAATTGAAGGTGTGCAGATTAGCTCAGTGATGCCCAATTCTTTATGAGATGTGCACACAAGAAACATAAACATACACTGTCATGCAAAAGGCCCTGAGACTATTACTATTACAGGTCTATTACATGTTAATATTATACTATTACATGTTTACATACAACACTAATAGTGTGAGTAGTGATGATGTGCATGTGAATGCTTAATCAATACTTCTAAGAAATCTGTCATCCATCCATCCATCCATTTGTTTGTCCATCTCTCTCTCTCTCTCATTATATCCATTCTATCTGTCCGTCCATCCATCCATCAATCTCACTCTTAATCTCTTTCTATCTGTTATTTATACCTCCACTTTATATATATATGTTATATATATATATCATCTCTCTCTCTCTTCACCCAGTGGCAACTTTATTGGAAAGCCCTTCTTTATATCCCCACTTTATATCCATTCTATCCTTCCATCCATCCATCAGTCACTGTCTCTCGCTCTCTATCTCGACCCAGTGGTCATATTATTAGTGTATTTAATGTCCAGATCTGATTACATGACTTAAAACGGCTCTTTAAACATTTTATATAAATGTTATAATAAATAAATAAAGAGTAAATGCAGACAGACAAGAGTAGTTAGAGCGAGTTCCTCGAAAGCTCAGAGTTACGTCACAGCACAGCTGAGGCAGAGTGAGGAAGGTGCATTAAGGAGAGCGTGGCTGGAGTGACTTTACGAGGGAGAAACAACCACTCTGCACCAATTACAGCTACACTGTGTCAGTGTGGCTCACTGGTACCGCTCCAGTCGGGCACCGTGAGTCACGGGTCAGGGTTTAAAGACGTTCACCATGTTTCACATTTGGGCACAGTTCATCCGTTTATGTACGTTAGCTGATTTGATCAGGTTTTTTTTTTTTTTTACATCATTTTTAAATACAAATATCAGGAAATAATAATAATAATAATAATAGTAATAATAATAATAATAATTATAATAATAAAAATAATAATAATAAATAATAGTAATAATAATAATAATAATAATATAATAATAATAGTAGTAGTAATAATAATAGTAATAATTATAATAATAATAATAATAATAATAAAGTGTGTTTTGTTGTGGGGTCACTAATTGTAGAGCACAGATCACCATAAATTCACAGTGTCTGGACGGTATGATTTCAGGGAATCAGTGTTGACCAATCAGAATACAGAGAGTAATTAATGCTCAAATTAGTGCTGAGATGAACATCCCTATTGAGTGGTTCTGTGGTAACAGCACTGTAAAATCACACAGTTCAGCAGGTTCATAATAATAATAATAACCTGAAAACGTGAGAAAACATTTGTTTCAACCAAGAAATGATGAAAGGAAGCTTTTCACAACACAGTCTTGTGCACAAGTTTCTGCACCCCTTAGGAAACAAAGCATCAAACGTTGTTTGTGCAAAGGTTTTTGCGAAATAAATAGTAACTGAATGCCATGTTTACATGCTTTCTTTTGTTAATGTAAGCCTAGCAAGTTCTGCCAGACTTAATGTCACTTGACGTCTCATCCAATCACAAAACGCCAAATATGTCCACTCACCCATGTCCATGTCATTCACAGACCGATGACTGGAGTTTGCCCACCAGTTTGGCAGTAGGTTCCGCATAGATATGGATATGCTAGATGTAATACATCGCTCTTCCTGGGGTCTACGCCAAAGACAGTCCACACCATTGACTACGTACAGTAGTTGTTTAAAAGAAATTCATGTCACTAAGCAATAAATGTCATCATATCGAGCTCACGTACTGGCAGGACTGCTCTGCAAACTCAACCTTGGGTGACCTCGTTTACACAAAGCCTGGGATTTAAACCAGGCATGCACAAACTTTAGCCCCAAACCCTCAGATGAAGCGTTGTTTGTGGGACTTCCAGCATTTCACACGCAACCAAGGACATTTCTCGTCACCAAGGACAAACGCGAGTGGTGAACGAGAGCGAGAGCAACCCAAATATGTCCAAGTGAAAAATTAATCGACCTCCACAGAGAGGGGGACACGGTCTGGCTAGGCGGACACATCAAGGCACTGTGCCAAAGCTGGAAGGAAACTGTGAGGACGCAAAGGGAAGCCCATCAGGACCTGCCAGCCATTTACACTCACTGGCCACTTCATTAGGTACATATAGCTTGTATGTCCATTGTCCATTTTAGCTCCACTGACCACTTTGTAGTTCTGCAATTACAGACCACCTGTTTCTCTTTGTACACAGAAAAAGTGGATCATTCTCAACACTGTAGTGACATTGACGTGGTGGTGGTATGTTAGTGAGCTGCTGATGTGTCAGTTCTGGAGGGAACTTAGTGCAACAGTCAACACTGTCAACCCAACGGTGTCCTAAGGACAAAACAAGCCTAAGACAGTAAGTTTGAGTGTCTCCATGTGTGGACCCACATGCTCACACAGCACACTGACCTTTTAACAGCTTCTTCCTGCTTTCTCTTCTTGTCGTTTTTCTCCTGGATGCTGATCCTGCTCTCTTCATTCCACACGTGGTCCAGGTTCTGAGTGACCAGACCGTTATACGCTCTCAGACCGCTGTCTTCAACATACTGGAAAAATCGCAATGTGTCTTCCTCTTTGGTGCTCATCATGGTTCATACCGACTGGACATTCTGCAAACACAACAAGCTTCTTTTAGCTTAGAGTACTCAGTACACTCAAAACTCTTTCCTTCTGTTCCCTCTCTCTCTCTCTCTCTCTCTCTCTCTATCTATCTATCTATCTATATCTCTGACTATTCTTTATGTCTAATTGCTTTGCTTTTATGTAAATAATACTAATAGTAATAATTAATAAACATTAACAATGTAAACAAAAGGTGAAAATAGATGGAGACCCAGTGGCCACTATATTGGAAACCCCTTCTTTATATCTCCACTTTATATCTATTCTATCCACCCATCCATCTCTCTCTCTTTTTTATCCCCTTCCCAATGTAGTAGTAGCCAATTAGCCCATCACCTCCGTTAGGACCCTCCCCATCACTTTTGCACTGTCCCTGACTCTAGGAGGGTGAAGACAAGCACAAGCCTATTCCGTGATACAGCCACCGCCTCTTTTCCAACTACCGCTGATACACCGTCACTGGGGAGCCACCGCGCTCGGAGGAAAGCGCAGGACTCCCAGCTCTGAATGGACCAATCAGTAGACGCCTGAGCCAGCGGACATTACAATGTGAAAGTGATGGAGAGAGAGCGCCATCTACCCGCCCAGAGACGGCACTGCCAATTTTTGCCATTTTTGTTGGACCCCGGCACGACCAATTTCTTGGAAACCCCAAGTTTATATTTCAATTTAGCGACCCGACCACTATACTGGACCACCACCCAAACCACAGTCTACAGTCTGAACTACAACACATGAGCTACAGTCCAGCAATGTAGCTAAAGTGGCTGGTTGTCAGTGTGATCTCACTTCCAGTGTTGTAGTAACTGTTGCGTCATTATGGCCACCAGAAGTTTCATCATGCTCTCCTGGGTCGTAGTGAGGAAAAACAGCAACAGTGCACGAGGAGAACAAACCTCCCTGCGGTAGAAACGCAGCACCGGAACAAAGGAACTGTGAAAAGTGAACAGATAAGAGGCAGGCACAGTTTGGGTCCCTCAGGGACTCTTCTGTTCTTCCTTCGTCCTAGAAGTGACTCTCTGTAACCCATTTGTGTGCGCGGTGTGATCGTCTTTTGAGAGAACTGTTTTAGCTCGGCCCGTAGAGTATTGTCATGTGCAAGCGTGAGTATTCTGGGTCAATGAGATTCTTCTGTCAGCAGCGCCGGCCTGTTCTCACGCTCAGAGTGAGCGTGATGGGCGCTGAAGCACTCAATCATACATACTAAGAGGCTGTTTAGTTCTACACTGCAGTAACATAGTGCTGTGAATGCGGCAGGTGGAGTTTATGAGAGGTGACGCCTGCTGTAAGTCTTCATAAGCCTTTAGAAACAGGTGGACTGGAGGTGTTATGTAGCCTCATGAACAGCACCCAGCAATGTCTTTCCAAAGAAAGTCAAATAAAAGGATGTAACTGTTGATTAAACATATTTTTATAATTTATTTCTAGGTTTTTGCCCATTTTTATCCTCTTCCCAATGTAGTGGTAGCCAATTAGCCTCCGTTAGGCCTCTCCCCATCACTTTGCACTGTCCCTGACTCTAGGAGGGTGCAGGCAAGCACAAGCCTCCTCTGTTACGTGTGATGCAGCCACCACCTCTTTTCTAACTACCGCTGATACACCATCACTGGAGAGCCTAACGTGCTTGGAGGAAGGCACAGCTCCGATTGGACCAATCAGTAGACGCCTGAGCCAGCAGAGTGATAGAGAGAGAGAGAGAGAGAGCGCCATCTACCTGCCCAGAGAGAGCACTGCCAATTTTGCTCTCTTGGTCCCCGGCTGTTGATGGCAAACAGCATGACCGGGATTCGAACTCGCGATCCTCTGGTCATAGTGTCAGCGTCTTAGCCTGCTGAGCCACTCGGGGCCCATTTTGGTAACACTTTGAGATGGTGGCTAGCTTGCACCGGAGGAAACCTGTGCTAGTCTTCACCCTCCTAGAGTCAGGGGTATTACAAGTGATTGGGAGAGTCCTAGTGGATGGGTGAGTCTAATGGCTACCTCTGTATACAGTATATAAAGGAATTCATTGTACTGATGACTCTTTTGTTGGTACTGTAGAGCAATTTCATAATACATACATAAGCTCATTAAACAGATACATACATACACGTTACACTTATATAGTGGCGAGAACATGGAAACTCCGCTCAGATGTGGACTCAAACCCAAGACCTCAGCGCTGAGAGGCGAACGTGCTAACCACTAAGCCACCGTGCCGCCCAAATAAAGATGATCGAAATTTGTTATTGTAACAGCAGATGATTATTATTTAATGAGCCTCTATGCCTACGTAAGCGTTTATAAATGCCTATTTCATTTGACATAAACTGGCACATTCGCCTCTCAGCACTGAGGTCTTTGGTTCAAGTCCCCATCAGGGTGGAGTTTCCATGTGTGGGTTTCTTCTCACAGTCCAAAAACATGGAGATCAGGTGAATTGGCTACTCTAAATGACCGTGTTGTGTGTGAATGTATGTGTGTATAGCTGCAGCAGAACCAACAAGGCAGTTGAAACAAAATCCTGGGGTGGATTTGTACTTTCTGGACCTGGATTACTCACCTCTACTTATGAGCAGTACCCATATTTTGGGACACTTACAGTACATTATTTAGAAAGATGGTTCTTTAAGGGTTCTTTAGTAAAGACAATGTTTCTATATAAGGGTTCTTTTGATGGAGAAAGGATTCTTCAGGTTGATCATGAATGTGTTGTAGATGCTTCTATACATAACCTTTCTGAAAAGGGTTCTATATAGCAACAAAAAAGGTTCTGCTATCGTTACAATGCCAAGCTTAAATAATAAGATGGAGCAGAGAACACCCTTCTACCCTTCTAGCCTGTGCCTGGCATTGGGTCATGGTGCCAATTGGTCCTCCATAGAGTCCTATTCTATTGGCAGTACTTCTCTTCAGGTACTAGACAGGCTCTGTGTGTGCATTTGTACAAGTGTCAACTTAAAAGAGCGGAATGCATTCATTATTAGAACAGGCGTCTGCAAACTAGTGTAAGTCAGTTTGATTGAACTTCAGTGTCTGTGTGTGTGTGTGTGTGTGTGTGTGTTGTAACCCAAAGTCAGATATGTTGAATAGAAAAGAGTAACAGGACGTTCCTGTTGGACAAAGTAAGGTTTAAGCTATCTGGCTAATTTGATGGAATATCCCCCAGTTT
Organism: Crenuchus spilurus; assembly: GCA_036984385.1. NCBI lineage: Eukaryota > Metazoa > Chordata > Actinopteri > Characiformes > Crenuchidae > Crenuchus > Crenuchus spilurus. The sequence continues at coordinate 11,554 of BRDA01044891.1, forward strand.
TACGTGTGTATCTCTGATTATGTGTTTATTCACTGTAAGATATGTGTTGTACAATGGTGCAGTGTGTGTGTGTGTGTGTGTGTGTGGGTGTGGAAGCATGATACACATCTGCAGTGTGGAAAGAGCTGTTATGTAGGTCAGTGTGTGCAGAGCGGCCAGAGACTGCATGCATGGCTGTTTGTGTGTGTGTGGGGGGGGGGGGGTGCATGGAGGGATGGAGGAGGGGGCACTGAGGGCAGCCAGATGGGAATTACACGCTCATCTCTGAGACTCACTGTCTCCGTGCAGCATCTTTAACATCTTTTATCTACTTTAACCCTTTAAAGCTCAGTTTATTCATCTTAAGACTTCATGCAGCTTGTACTGTGAATTATTCACTAATCCACTATGAATTACTTACTATCCACTATGATTTTTTCAGTGTTTACTATGAACTGTACAGTATCCACTATGAATATTTCTCTATCTACTGTGTGTTATTATTATTCATTATGAATTGTTCAGTATCTACTATGAACTACACGGTATCCACTATGAATTATACGGTATCCATTATGAATTATATGGTATCCATTATGAACTACACGGTATCCATTATGAATTATACGGTATCCATTATGAATTATACAGTATCCATTATGAATTATACTGTATCCATTATGAACTACACGGTATCCACTATGAATTATACTGTATCCATTATGAATTATACAGTATCCATTATGAATTATACTGTATCCATTATGAATTATACAGTATCCACTATGAATTATACTGTATCCATTATGAATTATACAGTATCCACTATGAATTATACAGTATCCATTATGAATTATACAGTATCCATTATGAACTACACGGTATCCACTATGAATTATACAGTATCCATTATGAATTATACAGTATCCACTATGAATTATACAGTATCCATTATGAACTACATGGTATCCATTATGAATTATACAATATCCATTATGAATTATACAGTATCCATTATGAACTACACGGTATCCATTATGAATTATACAGTATCCATTATGAACTACACGGTATCCACTATGAATTATACAGTATCCATTATGAATGATACAGTATCCACTATGAATTATACAGTATCCATTATGAACTACACGGTATCCACTATGAATTATACAGTATCCATTATAAATTATACAGTATCCACTATGAATTATACAGTATCCATTATGAATTATACAGTATCCATTATGAATGATTCACTATCCACTTTGATTTTTTTCAATGTCTACTATGAACTGTACAGTATCCACTACAAATATTTTAGTATCTACTCTGAGTTATTAATATCCACTATGAATTCTCAAATATCTACTATGAACTACACAGTATCCACTATGAATTATTCAGTGTCCATTATGAATTATTCACTATCCACTATGATTTTTTTTCAATGTCTACTATAAACTATACAGTATCCACTACAAATATTTTAGTATCTATTGTGAATTATGAAATATCCATTATGAATGATTCTGTATCTACTGTTAATTATTCAGTATCCAGTATGAATCGTTCAGTGCCTTCTCTATACTGATCATTCCATATCCAGAGGTTTTAATCTGTTTAAATGTATGTTCTGATCACAAAAGCTCCTGGCAGGTCTTACTGTTCTAAAAGTGATATGTGAGCACGTGTCGTGGTTAAACGTGTTAGTTATCAGACTGAGATGGTAGAATATAAGATTTAAACTACAAGGTTCCATCTGCAGAACAGTGTACAGTTACAGTGCTGCATCTCACAGATGTTCTGATCCATGCTGAAGTTCTTACATTTAATCCAGTTACAGACGTGATTACAGATGTGGTTACTGATACAGGCTTTATAGAATCATATCTAGTGTGCTTAGTACATGTTCCTCAGTGGTTCTTTAGAAACTGTTCTTCAGACAGACGAGGAACTTATACATAAATAAGTTGGAGATGCTTCTTTGGTCTCATCTCAGTTACAGTAAAAAACCAGAAAACCATCCGTTATATTAAATACACCCAACACAGTCAGTTCATCACACTTGGGTTGTGTGTGAGGGTGCATTGTTATCAGGTATACCTGAGGCCTGCATATCAGAGGGTGTGTGTGTGTGTGTGTGTGTGTGTGTGTGTGTGTGTGTGTGTGTGTGTGTGTGTGTGTGTGTGGTGCAAGTCACTGTTCCAGCACTCGTTTGACGGCTGCCTGACTTTAAGCCTCGGAGACG
>BRDA01044907.1:0-13700 GCA_036984385.1 Crenuchus spilurus
TTTTTTTTTTTTTTTTTTTAAGATAAGATAGTACACTAACAAAAACATACACTGACATGTTCTGAGTGTAATAGTGAAAGACTAAGTAAAAAAAGAATAATTTCTTTATCGCAAAGAAATCTGTGACTTTAGCCGAAGAGCTCTCGCTCCTGGCTCTGGCTGCTTTCGCGTGCTTTGTTGAATTGATGTGCACCTGCAGGTTGTTGGCACCTTTATTTGCCACAGACACATAAGTGCCTGCCTTACACGTCAAGCACTCTGCCTCATACGGATCACGACCCTGGCGAAAGCACGGGAATTTTTTCTTTAACTCCTCCGTAAACGTACACTTTCGTTTCGGCATTGCTGTAGAACCGACGGACACACATGGGCTTTCGCTTGTAAACACTCGGGGGGGGTAGACTGGCAAGCCCACATTTTCTTCTTCACACACACACAATGCAAAGTAGATAGATTTGAGGAGAAGGGCGTGACTAATTTGCGATACAGAGAAACCTGGAATGGAGTGGAATGGAACGGAGTGGCAATTCTAATCACAATGCACTGTATGTATTATGTTTGAGGCGGTTGAACAAAATTCCGGACGATCTTGAAATTCCCCCCGGACATTTTTTTAGGTCTCAAAAGTAGGACATGTCCGGGAAAAAGAGGACGTCTGGTCACCCTAATCCAATACAACATACAACAGCATATTATTCCTTCAACCTTTTTGGGCTTGGTTAGCACAATTTCCCTCAAACAGTCATCTGAAATGAAATGTGTGGACAGGTTTTCTTACCCCAGGAAGAACCTGGGCAATTTGCTAAACAAAACAGCCTGGTTAAAAAGAAACAAAATGAATGTTTTAAAGTGTCCAAGTCTTGACATGAACCCATAAAGATGCATTAACAATGACTTCATGCTTAGCAAGAAACCACTGTATCTGAATTAGAGCATCTTTGCAAAGAAGGTTGAGATTCCCCCATAACAATATAAAAGGCTGACATCAAATGATGAGAAATGTTGGGTGCAGTTTTTGCAGTGAGTGCTGGGACACGTTTTCTGACACAGGGGAAGCATAGTTGGCGATAATGTAATTTCAGAAAACTGAGTAGGCTACTCATCTTATTTTGTACATAGTCTACTGAAATAAGGTAAACAGTAGTGCCTGCCATGCCGTTTTAAAAATTTCACTATAAAAAAAAAAAGCTCACTACGAGCTCAGTGAGGCATCATGGGAGTCACAACACTGGACATGGCTCTAATTTCTGCCGACCATTTAACACAGATCATAGAAATGCTCCAAATATATTCCACATAGCAATGGCCAGATTACCAGAAAATAACAGCTAGCAACACAGAATGACTTCCCTGCTAGTAGCACTTATCATACACACTACAGCGTTAGCAGTTTGGTCAAGGTGATCACAAATTAGGGGAAGCATAGACACACTAGACAACACCAGGGGTAGCACATAATAGAAGAGACTGAAGAACAATATATATATGAACATGTGACCCTCCTGCCTCATGCCTCGTTGCTGGCCCCGCCTCTGTCATGTTTTGTTTATGTTTGTCACGTGCCGTTTGCCCATGTGCTCTGTTTGTTTATGTCTTCCATGTGTCTTTTTCATGTATCTTGCTCCACCCCCAGTTACGTCACATTATTGTACAGCTCTGGTGTCTCATTACATGTTCATCAGTGCTGCCTATATAGCCTCCTTCGCATGTCAGTCTTTGTGAGTCATTGTATGTCGCCAGTATATGTCCTTCATAACACTGTATGTCTACTGTTTTCATCATGATGTCGTATATTGTCACAGTCACAGACTGTTTTGTTTGTTTTCATGTAAGTAAAGTCTCAATTTCTGGAATCCATGCTGCTTCTGTCTTCTTCTGCATCCTAGCATGATGACACATATTTACATAAAAGACACATTTTTAACATGAGGGCAGGTATTGGACTAAATATGTGACCCCGCCAGGGAAAACCAGGTCAAAGTCATTCTTTTTTTTCTAAATTAGTTTTTTTCAAAACAACTTTTTTGTGAATTTAAGTTTTGTTTTTGATCAAAATATGTACTCTGATAGATATCTGAGACTATTATCTTTCATTTACAGCAATAATACTTAGTTGCTAAGTTTTGTCGCTAATGTGACTGACACGATATTGACACGATATCTCAATAAGTTGCCCAGTGACTTTGGCCTGGTTTTACCTGGCAGGGTCACATATTATGAAGAAGTTTAGTTCACAATACGTATGAAAATAATGATGTGTCATCAGTATTTACATGTGTGAGGAGGTAGTTTACAGTATGATGTAAACATTCAAACATCAAAAAATGAGAAAATTGTGAACAAGTTCATTTTTGTTCAGAATTTTTTTTAATGTATTTTATATTTTATATTCATTACATGTGACATATTCAAGCCTTTTTTGTTTTAATATTGATCAGTATGGCTCATGAAAATCTGAAATCCAGAATCGCAAAATATTCTAATATTTCAAAAGGATGTACAATACAGAAATGTTCAACTTCTGCAAGTATATTAATCTATACACTCAATAATTGGTTGGGGTTCCTTTACAATGAATTTCTGCATCCCTGTGGTGTGGAAATGAGGCAATCAGCTTGCAGCACTGCTGAGATGATATTGAAGCCCAGGTTGCTTTGATAGTGGCCTTCAGCTCATCTGTATTGCTGAGTTGGGAAATGTACATGAAATGCAAAATTGACTTTCATCTGAAAATGACTTTGGACCACTAAGTCTAGTCTAGTCCGGTTCGATTTCTCCTTAGTCAAGGCAAGACATTTCTAACATTTTCTCTGGTTCAGAAGTGTCCTGCACTGGCATATTTATTTTTATACTGTTTGAATAGTAATTTACTCAAAGTCTAAATGAAATATTAAAGTAGTTTGAGATACTAGATTTATACAGTATCGTGAATATACATGAAATATGTCACTTTACATATAAATAATATAAAATTGGAGTTTTGAATATTTTTATTTAATATATTCTATTAATTTGATATATGCCTGTAACAAGTAGTGTCAGCACTATTTATAGTCTAAAGTGCATAAAGAAACGTGTCGTATAGTAGCAGACTGATAAGTATATTACACAGTATTTATCCACAGAACAATACAGTAGTCTGTATATTGTGATAAGATGGGGTTCATCACAGTTCAGACAGAAGGAGATTAGTACTGTAAAGAAGGAGGTTCATGGTATAGCATTATTGTATTGGGTAAGAAGGATGATGATCTTTAACACAGTGCAGCTGTCTCTGTCATATAGCACTCGCTACAACAGACTGGAAAAATATCCATAGCACACATCAAAATATCTAATGCTACTCAGAAAATACAGATGTATTTACTAGCCTTTCTTGTACATTACATGGTTGTTACAGTTCCAGGCAAGTTTATTGTCCAAATGATCATCCAGCTGCATTTTAGAGCACTTCATGCTTCACTCTGCTGACAAGCTTTATGGAGATGCAGATTTAATTTCTTCAGCAGGACTTGGCATCTGCCCACACTGCCAAAACTACCAATACCTGGTTTAATAACCACAGCATCACTGTGCTTGATTGGCCAGCAAAATCACACAGTAAATCTGCCAGTGTTAAATCAACACTGTCAGAGTTAAATTAACACTGAGAATGTTACATTTTGACACCCTCAGTGTTAAAGGAACAGTATATAATATTTCGGGTTATCTTTTAGCAGAATTTAAGATAATCACTAATAAATATGATTAAAAACACATCTAATCATTATAAACTAAGAAGTCGTTTGATTATTATACCTTAGAATAAGCTGTTTATTTGGTCTCTTTGACAAATCCCAGAATGCACCGCGCAACTGGCAACATCGGGTTCACCATTTTCTCTTGTTTATGTCTGTGCCAGCTACGCTACATACACTGTTTACAACTTTATTTGGTAAGTAAATACGTGATATCTACTAGCTTTTGTAACTATATGCAGATAATATTTCTTTGGATATTAAACATCATATCTTGTTGTGTCAACTTGTATTTTCAGTTTATGCAGTGGGTTTTTAGTGTAAACACGTTGCAAGCTATCGTGTTGCATGCTATCGTGTTGCATGCTATCAATTCAATGTAGGCCAGTGTGGCAAGCAGCGTGATAGTGTAGCTTAGTATTGATAGCATGGTGAACCGGATGTTGCCGGTTGCGCGGTGCATTCTGGGATTTGTGAAAGGGGCGAATATCTACATTGGTCGCACGTCGAACACCAACTGAGGCCACCATGTTGCATCGCCATGTTTCTACAGTAGTTTGAAAAGGACAAACAAGAGGCTAGTGAACTGAAAAACCATGTGTTGTAATGACAAATTGGCCGCTCAAATTCGATGGTGCTGTAGCTTTGTTTTACCGTTGGCTGACATAAAACAGGAGAAGAAGAAGAAATATACTTCAATAAAACCTCAAGAAGAAGAAATACACGGAGGAAAAGCAAGAATAAAGGTTTTCTGGTTTATTTGTTAAGATGGCGGAACATTCTTATACTCGTCATGAAGAGAAAACACAACTTCAATCGTCAAAGAAATGAAAACATGATGAGACCAAAAGACATCGGGACAGACAGCGACAAAAAACTCTGACTAGAGAAAAATGTGTATCCTGTCTGCATTATCTGTCTACAGTGAAGCAGTTTGATGTGTTTACTTTGTTACTTTGTACAGAAAACAGCTAACGTTTACAATAGCACTACTGAAGTGCAGAAAATATGTTTCGTCTGCATTGTAGCTATGATCATTTTACATATTACATTTCCTAAATTTCTAATTAAAATTAATCTTAACACTTGACATATCACTAGCTCTAAAGCTGCTATTAGACATCGCGTTCAGGAGTATCAAAGATATATGACACCTGACGTTCACCGTAGAGACTCCTTCGTGTTTGGAATGGGGGGGGGCTGTGGAAAGAGTGCAATGCAGATGAGCTGAAGGCCGCTATCAAAGGATCCTGGGCTTCCATAACACTTCAACAGTGCCACAGGCTGATCACCTCCATACCACGCCACACCGATGTAGTAATTCATGCAAAAGGAGCCTCGACCAAGTACTGAGTACATATACTGAACATACTTTTCAGTAGAACAACATTTCTGTATTAAAATCATTTTGAATTGGTCTTATATAATACTCTAATTGTTTGAGATACTGACGTTTTCTTTGGCTGTCAGCCATAATCATCAACATTATATAATAAAAGCTTGAAATATATTACTCTGTGTGTAATTTATACATTTTTAAAATAATTATTTTGGGTTTTTTTTATTATTATTTGTCTACAACGAAGGTGTCAAGCCTATAGTACAATCCTAACCTAACATTAACAGATGGATTTATGATTAAATTTAGCTGCGTTTATACAACTTTAGACCAAAGAACACTTGATGCACAAATATTAGAGCTATATATTTAGAAAGGCCATAACTTTTGTGTTTAAAAATGTAAAAAAAAAAAAAAAAATCAAGTCAGCTCAGAGTATAATTTTAAGTAACTGCTCTCCTTTTTTGAGTTAATTCTACTTGATTCAGCTTTGACTTCACCCAATTCTAACATTTTACTACTACTTCTGCAAAAAAATTATTTTTTGTACTACATTGACAAATCTTATATAATTATAGTAATATTGAATCAATTGCTGCTATCTGTGACTTTCCCCAACTACAGGCTCTCAGTTAGAGATATAGTAGCTGCAACATCACCTGAGTTTGAACTCAGATCTCCTGATCAGGGGACAAACACAGACACCTGCACCACTCTCTGCCACAAAAAGAGAAATGCAGTGTTGAACAATGCATATAAAACATCTTGTTATAATGTTAAAATAAATGTAGGCTTCTGCCATAGCCTGTTAGTGGAGTAGTGGTCTGTGCATTTCACCCTGTGTTTCAAAAGACTTCCCAAAGTTCAAACCCCAAAAATGGCAGTCCAAGAGGAGGAGATGATGATGATGTCACTGTGTGATGAAAAGAGTTCTAGCTGGTGTGGAAAAAATGATGCATTTTATTTGAATTAGAAGAACCTTTCAGTAAACTAGGAAGAGTAGGTGAACTGAAAGATTAATTAATTGATTAATTAATTAATTAAGTTGGGCTGACTTTTTTTAGTTTTGTGCTATATCAGGTAATAACAATTACTACACCAACAACTGCCAAAGCAAGCAAACAAGCACATGTGATAAAGGTTTACTCGCTTGCAATGGTAGTTTGGTAAAGATGGCAGGCTAATGTTGTCAATGCTCTGCAGGGTTAGTATACATGTCGGTTTTAACAATTTCATAATTTAGAGGATCCAGGATCTGAGGATAAATATACACCAGAACAATATGTGTAAGAATGTTTAGTTTATGAAGTTTAGTATCTCTCAGACCCAAAAATCCAATTTCAGCTGTAGAATGATGGTGATGATGATGATAATCTATAAGTCTCAGAAAAACTTTGTGTGGCAATATTAGCATTCAGTGTGAATGCTACAAAAACACAAACTAAAGCTAAAATGGGAAAGAGAATGATTGACTCTACAAACAGATTCACTGAGAATTCAGAGTTCTCTTTATACAGACTTCCAAAAGCTAAAGAAAAGAGCAAATGGACCCCTGCTGTTCACAGAAACATCTGATCTTCTCTTCAGCAATCCAAGGTTAATCTCTTCCCCTGTATAAACATAGCGAGAATGTTACTAAGTGGCAGTGCTGGCAATAAACATGGTAGACACTAGCCAGCTACAAAGCTGTAATAAAATACAAATATTGGCTCAAACATGAACATATTGTTAGAATATCCACTGGTGTCCTCGTCACAAATTTAACCAAAAAAAGCTACCTTGAAAAATGACAAAGTGTCACGAATTTTGTATTACATTTCCCCAACGTCAACATCAGATACTTTTAAACTTCCTGGACACATATCAATATCTATGGACCTCCAGTTCTGTGCTAATTTGGATGGATCACGGTTGAGTCCAACTTTTATGTAGATAATGTCTAGTTTCATTCCCTAAAGCCATGCTGGAGAATGTTTTGCCACTCAGTCTGACTGAGGGGGCATATTCCAGCAGCTAAGTGACTTCAATGCACTTCTATAGTACAACATAATTTAAGTGTTTTACCACAGAGGTTTTTATATTCTACACCAGGTTGAAATAAGTCCCATTAAAAATTCACAAACTAATACTTACTAACTTCCTTAACTCATAAACATCTGACAGTTAATGTTGCAGGCCCAGTATCGCACCCTTCCAGAGAATTTAACATGGCTGTTGGCATGTTTTATTTTTCTGAAAAACAGACAGATATAATTTATGAGTGATTGATAAGAGTTTTTCATCTAAACGCACCTCCGTTTGGGCGACATATTGTGGATGATTTATGCAAGCTTACCGTAAAATGGTATAATGATGTGTACCATAAATTTAATCAGTTATCAGTGTAATTTCTGCTTCCCGATTAGACCTCAAACATGACTTATCACCTGTACTTTGTTACCCATTAATATTAGCTAAGTATAAAGGAGCCTGAACTTGTTCAAGTTACTTCAGAGGATCCTCCGAGAAGGACACAGGTACCTTTTTCTATGATATTGTCATGATTGGTCAGTTTGATTTATAATTTCAATGTAAAATACATTTGTCTCAATAACTTCATCTTGGCTTGTGTTTTATTAAAGTTTTAAATTTTATGCATATTCACTCTTCGTTTTGATTCTCCAGGTGGATTTCTAATATAATCTGGACAAACTCAACACCACCATGTCAAAACTAACTCTCATAGCAGGTATATAAACATATTTGACATTTTTATTTCCAGTTCAGCTGCTCTGCCTTAGTATATCACGCTGTCTATAAATTCTGATCTGTATTATTTGTACATTAACTCATGTTTTCTTATAGGACTGGGACTCCTCCTTTCTCTTCAGCTTGGTAATTATCTCCATAAATTTCTATTTTGTTGGATATTCTGTCTGACTGCAGGGTTTTTATATATCAAATACATGCAATAAATTCAAAAATTCCAAATGTTGATGTTGCTGTTGTAATTTCCAACAGCATGACTAAGATCAAATCTATATGACAAACTCCTGGTCCTGGTGAATGACTGTTATAATATGAAAATGAACAGATGCCCATGAGTCAAAGTTTAAAATGTAAAATATATAAAAATTTCACTCAGCAAACTATTTCAGCATTACGGCAGATAATCACTATAATTGGCAGCTTAACCCAGATTGGAATAGGCCACATGTACTGCCAAAGAATACAAACCTAATAGTGGACAAACACCAAACCGGCAGACAGACTCCAGGTTGGTTAATGCGAGACCACCAAATAAAACACCAAATGGCGAACCAGTGCTTCCTTCCTGTTACACCCCCCCCCCCAAAGAGCTCTTTTACAAAACCTTATATGCCCCCCACCCCTGACAGTGCCAGCAAGTTCTTATTAAACGTAAATTAAACCTACCTTACACAGCAGTTAGTCATGGAAGCATCCCCAAGGTCCCCAAGAGTAGAAACACCAAATGCTGTCTTAACTTAGGTTTAAATTAATTGAATAAGAACACGCTGGCACTAGGTGGGGGTGGGTTGGGGGTATAAAAGATGTTCTGTAAAAGAGCCCTTTGAATGAGCAGAAAATCTATTTTATGATTTATAATAATAACACTCTGTTTACTTCTCACCACAAACAAATGAAGCCATTTAGACTTTCAGCTGCACAGCACTGAAGGGACTTTATGAAGTTTCATCTTGAAATTTAGATTTAGTGTCACAAGAGGTCACTGTTCAGCAGGACAAAAACTGAGTGCTCAGTACTATTTGTTTGGGACTTACTAAAACAGCAGTCTCCGCTTTCCTGTAACAGTTTTCTTTTGTATTGTAAAAATAAGAATGTTATGAATCTCTGAATGGAAGGAACAAATGATGGGTCGAGGCTCTTTAAGAGGTTTTCTTGTATGACAGGGTCTTTTGTTCAGCTGGAATAATGGATGTGATCTAAGCTGTTGCTGAATAACACAATAACTGTTTCTGCCATAGTTACCTCTACCAAGCTGGTCTGCTACTTCACCAACTGGTCCCAATACAGGCCTGGCAATGGACGTTTCACACCAGACGATATTGACCCCTTCCTCTGCACTCATGTTGTCTACGCTCTGGCTACCATCGGCTCAAACCAGCAGATTGTAACCATTGAATGGAACGATGAGATCTTGTACAAGAGCCTGAACAGCCTGAAGACTGTGTGAGTGTGACTGAATAGTGGTTTGTAACCATTTGTAGCCAGTTACAAAACTAATAAACTGTATTATTGTAACTTTATTGTTATAGGTATAGTAACATACAGTGTTGTATATGGTCCATGTGAAGTATTGCTGTTGTATACATTGCATCAGTGGTAATGATTATGATATTAAAATTTACTAATACATGTAGCATTCACCTAAAACTTGTCAGATTAATGAATTTAAGCCATTTTCTTGTTTTTCCAGAAATCCTGATTTGCAGACACTGCTGTCAGTTGGAGGCTGGGTCAATGGTGTGAGCCCGTAGGTATCAACCCATGAAACTTAAAACCAATCGACGAGATGTGAAGTCCATTATGGACGTAGTAAATCCAAAGCTGTTCATGTTACAAAAATAAAGATTCCTAAATATTTCCTGGCTTGAACACACAATTCTAGGAAGGACCTTTAATTGGTATAGAAATGTTTACATCATATGGAATCTTTAAACTTTAAAAAGACGTTTACTTTTTCGCTCATCTCTTTTGCCAAAATGATGCCTTAAAGAAGAATCAACAATGGTTCTTCAAGGAATCAAACTATTGCATCATTCTCTCAAATACCTCTTTTTGGCATGACTATTACACCAAACTGATTTTTTCACTATGAAACAAGTGTAGCAAAATATGACCCTTATCATACCAATACTGATGCACTATTATCAGAAAATATTATCAGAAAATATTATCAGAAAATGAAAAGATTTGGTGCACAAAAAATTCTGATATCTCTGTCCATCTCAGGTTCATTGATATGGTGTCTACTGCAACCAAACGTGAGGCCTTCATTCGCTCTGCACTGACCGTCCTCCGGACTCATGGCTTTGATGGTCTGGACCTGGACTGGGAGTTCCCTACACAGGGTGGAAGCCCACCTGATGACAAACAAAGGTTCACTCTTCTGGTGCAGGTAAGGAGGAGCTGCCTGAATCAATAGATTACTGTATCTACAGCTTGATAATAATAATTAACATTTTTAACCCAAGGCTTAATATTCAATATCCACTGTAAATTATTTGGGAAATGAATGTGTAAATTATGTAATTATGAGTGATAATAGGGTCTGTATGATGAACCATTTAGTTACATAAGTATAGTATAGTTATATTATTTTTCTATTATTACTTTGTAGTCAAGACCACTAGATCCAAGACCAAGACTTTTAGTAGTTGAGTCAGAGTAAAGACAGAGACCGGGAGACAAGACCAAGACCAGATGAATATTTTTTTACATTCACTCTCATTCATTAAAATGACATAAATAGTATATCTAATTTTATATTTTGTTAATTATAACAATCACTAATATATAGCCTATAATTATTATTTGTTATAGCCTGTTAATACTACTACTACTACTACTACTACTACTACTACTAATAATAATAATAATAATAATAATAATAATAATAAATAATAATAAATACTAAATAATAATAATCATAATAATAATAATTAATAATAATAAATAATAATTAATAATAATAAATAATAATACATAATAAATAATTAGTAATAATAATAATAATAATAATAATAATAATAATAATAATAAAGATAATTTATTATTATTATTATTATTATTGTTATTGTTATTATTGTTATTATTATTATTGCCTGTGATAGTTTGTTCCACGACCTGGCTGCTAATACAGAGAAGAGTCTTGATGATAGTTTTCTACGTGCCTTGAAGGATGGCAGGTCAAGCCGAGCCAAACTAGAAGCTCGAAGGGTTCGATGCACAAGTGAATGAAGCAGTGGAGTGACATGAGAGAACCAGTCGAGCAGCTGCATTCTGGATCAGCTGCAGGGGGCTGGTGGGGTCTTATAACAATATAAAAAAGTTCAGTTTCTAATTAAAATTACATCAAACACACTGGACACAGTTGTCCTGCCAACAATTTCTGAGACCACCTAACCCTGAGACAGAGACCAAATGAGGTCAAGACCAAAACAAGACTGAGTGCACTTGTTTATTGTCTCGAGACCAGTGTCAAAAAAAAATTGAACTTAAACATGACAACACTATTACTTTGTTTAAATTGCTTTCATATAAGGAGAGCCAACCCCAGTTTTGATGCCCTTTGTTTTGATACAATTTCCAGGAGCTGAGGAAAGCTTTTCAACAAGAGGCTGTAGACAACAAGAGGACCCCATTGCTGCTATCTGCCAAAGTGGCTGCCCTGAGTTCCACCATTGATGTTGCTTATGAAGTCCCTGAAGTTGCAAGGTACACCAACAGATACTTAAGGCTGCTTCGGTGCACTTATATAATTTGTTGTTTTCATGCTATTGGCCTTTGTTGAAATTTTAAGTGGATGTTCTGTGGAATCAAGACTTTATTGTGGTTAAACAAATGCAGACTAAACATTAAACATCTCACACATGTAATATTGCAAGGTGTATAGCAATATGTAGCAATATCATCATATTATTAGTACTTTGTCCATATTGCATGGCTTTTTAAAAAACATAGCTTTCTAATTTATGGAAATACACTTTGATCCCTGCAGTGAAGTAGACTTCCTGAGCATTCTGACCTATGACTATCATGGTTCATGGGAGAGGGTCACAGGACACAACAGCCCACTCTTCAAGAGCTCTATTGATACTGGAAACCACGTCTACCACAACATTGTAAGCATAAGCTGTAAAATCCTTTAAAAAAAATACTTTAAAAAAATTTATTTGATTTTAAAATCCACTTTCAAGTCAATAAAATGGTGAGTCAGAGCTTGGTTTTGAATTGTCTTCTTCTCTTTGCTCAGAATTCTTCTGTGTCTGCCTGGATCAGTAAAGGAGCTCCAGCTGAGAAGCTGTTGTTGACTTTCCCCACGTTTGGTCGCACCTTCCGCCTCACCACCTCTGCAACAGGTCTTGGAGCTCCATCTGACGGCCCAGCTAGTGCTGGACCCTACACTCGTGATGCTGGCTTTTGGTCTTATTATGAGGTGACTGACTACATAGGATCATCAGTTAGCCTACTGGCTACTTTATATTACAATAATACAATAATAATCAAATGTTCTATATATTTTAAGAAGATTAAAAAGTTAGGTGTTGAGACAATAATTATTGAAATGTAACTGAAAATAATTTCACATTTTTAGCCAAAATTTGGTTTAATTTTTTAAAAAATGCTTCCAAACCAGCAGACATTGCTGATGATGCTAATAATGCAGGGTATCCCATTGGCTTCTTTACTCAAACAATCATAATTTTAAAACTAATGAAGATCTGGTGATGAAATTTGAATTAAATATACCTCTGCCTGTGTGAAAAAGACTGATGTTATAACATGCTGAAAATGTCCAGCATGCAGTTCTTTTCTCCTGATCAGGAGACGATGTGATCTGCATGGAGACCTGTTTTTTTCCATGTTGTTTTCTGATTTGAGTTTGTTATCCAGCACATTCATACCATGTACAAACCTCCTGCACTGTGCACTGATACATTATGCACGGATCATTGCACAATTCATTGGGTGAAATAACAAACATCCTGTCCTGTGTCCACGAGGACAACTGAGGGTTTTAATGTCTCGCTACAGTGGCAGGCAACCAATGGAGATGGCTGGACAGGCGCCGGCCTCCACTCCTACAGCCCCGTTTATTAGTTGTTAGAAATTAACACCCGTCTACCCACATTGTAATCATGCATGTCAGTGTTTTTACCCAGACTGAGATATATTTAATCAAATTTTATCTACCTATCTTATTCAAAGTCATTTGGGCAAAGAAGCAAACGGGACACCCTGTACTTCAGTCACAGCAATGCTAATTAGTATTTCTACTCCACAGATCTGCACCTTTGCAGTAGCAGGCAAAGTAGAATGGATTAACGAGCAGAACGTTCCCTATGCTTATCAAGGAAGTTCCTGGGTGGGCTATGACAACCAGGAGAGCTTTGCTGCCAAGGTGAATAATCAGCCAAGAGTTTGATATAATAGACAGAAGAAGTTTCTTTCTACTGTTAAACTGCACTGTTTGTGTTGGCTAATGCCCTCTTTGTCTGATTCTTGGTATCTCTCAGGTTCAGTGGCTCAACTCCATGAACCTGGGTGGAGCATCAGTATGGACCCTTGATATGGATGACTTTGGAGGACATTTCTGTTCACAAGATGACTTCCCTCTTGTTAACCATCTGCGCAAATCACTGGGTAAGTAGGTAGCAGCAGCTAAACATGTCTGCTGCATAAATGGTCCACACTGACTTTATGCTGTTTGTTCATAATCATCAGAACTATATTGGCATGTTGGCATGACAGAGACCTGGAATATGAGAAACAAATATAACTACTCAAAGAGTTTTAATTGCGTCCTATGAGAATCCTGATCCAGATTCTCTGGATGGTCTGACAAATCAATGTATTCATGTAATATAGCAAAAGTAAAT